>OX438784.1:4188420-4262713 GCA_949316455.1 Acleris holmiana
ACTCAGGCCACCTGACGGTAAGTAAAATCTGAGACCCATAGACATTTGAATTCTCAAGACTATAATCCTAAGACCTCAAATGCGTTGCCAACCCTGAGGACTAAGATGGAATGACATTATGCTAGTAATTTCACCAGTTGTCTTATCCTCGCACCGGAACACAACAATGCGAACACTGTTGCTTGGCGGGTGGTTAATGGATAAGATGGAGGTAGCGTGGTGATAGGACCCTGCACAGGGTCCAACCACCACGCCACTACCAACTTTAGGTCAAAATCAATCCATTACCTTAAAAGAACATCTGCAAGAAAAAAAAACTAATTATAATGTTTTAAAGCAACCTAGATCTCGCATTACAATACTCGAAAAAAAAAAGTTGCTCATTACTTCGTAACTATTATATTCGATCATAACTGAAATAATATTTCATAATTTTCATTAAAACTTATATCAAAGCTTATAAACTTATAAACTTATTTCAACTGTAAAATCACGAAAAGAAAAAAAAACCGGAAAAAAATCGTATAAGGCCTCGTAAGGGTTTTTCGTAACATGGACATAAATGGAAAAATTACTATAATTCTGATTAAAATGATCAATATCTCCGAAAGTACTAAACATCGCTGAACATACATGGGGTTAAATCGATAGCTTATGAGCTGCCCTGTCACCTGTTTCCGGCTTGACGTCGATTTTTGGGACAACCTGTATATTTACTAGCAAGCTATATAAAAAGAGTTAGTCATTTCCATCACTCAACGTCGTCGCACCAAGTTTGAATCACTGCAGTATTTAATTTAAAGCATAGGGAATAAAAATAAGAAATCAAATTATGAGTCATTTATTTATATATTTATTCATGGCTCACAAAACAAGTTACAGTCAAAAATAACGCTTAATAATACGGAACTACACCATAACTGTAAACAATGTGCGCACAAAATGATAAAAGTGTATTTAGATGATTCATGGTTAGTTAAATTCATTTTATTTGTTACTAAAATTGTATTTATTATCATATATTCTATTTTTTTTCGTTTCTTGAAAGTGGGTCATTTACTTTTAAAACCGTTTGAAGAAGAATTCTCAGTAACGGTATCATTATACTAATACCAATCCTGTAACTTTTCTTCAATGCACTTGAGTTAGTTGTGGTTACCTATAATTAGATAAGCACCCTGTACATCACCAGCATCAGACCAAAACCTTAAAAAATAAATTAGTAACATAAAAATAAACATAATTTTGTCCATGCTGTAATTCAAAAAAAGGAACATTTTTCATCGGTCAAAATGCAAGCTCAAGCTAGCAAAAAAACGCTACGCACTTGTATTGGCAGTTGGCAGTCGCATCATTTATACGCACGAGCTCCAAAAAACAACTCATAGAAACTTAAAAACTCTCACGGAATCGAAATAGGAACATTCAAAAATCTTCTTTTTGCGAGCAAACAAACTCATAATTAAAAAATATAAACGTTTGACGTAATCTAAGATCGATTGCCGCCAAAATTTGACAGATCGCGCCGATTCCAAAATACGTTCAGAAAATATGAAAGGGCGGCAATCAAATCTATTGTGCAAAAATATTGTAATTCGGTTTGTTTAGATTGATACGATTAATCCATTTTGTGGTCATGTAGACTGCTGCCGGGTTTTTGTTAGAAAAAATATTATTTTGGTATTTATAGAAGGTTAAAATTACCTACCTATCGCAATTGTTCGATATAAAATGGTGCACTTTAAACTATGGTTAGTAGTTAGTTACTAAGCATTAGGTTACAACAAGTTAAATAACCCCCAAGTGTGGTTACCGGGTTAGAATATTACCACTCCATGTCTTCCCGTGGATGTCGTAAGAGGCGACAAAGGGAATCAGGGCTTGTAGAACTGTCAGGCGATGTTGATTGCTTCATCTAAGAATTAAAAATAACTTTAAATAGAAAATTAGTTCATATTTCTTGTTTTTTGACATAGTTTTTTGTGTTTCTACTTAACGGCTTCGGAATTCGGAATAATTATGATCACTTTCGTTTCTATAATAAAGTGTATGCAAAAGTAAGAGAAAAGCGATTGAACACTCGAAACTTTTCTCCCTGAAGTCATTACTGGAGAGGGTTTTACGTTGATGCCATCTATAATATTAGATGTAAATAGTCGATTCAATGGATATCTCAAGAGAGCTTCACTGGGTGATCCTGCATTGTTCAGAAAGCCTAGACAGGCATTCATATTCATTCATATATATTGTTACTAATCTTAAAATACCATAATGTCAAACTTCCTCGATAGTAAAACTTCATTTTAGATATTTCATCTAGGAAAGGAACGTCTTTAAATTACCTATCAAGTTCACCTACAATAGATAATATGCCAAATTTTAAAAAATTAACAACTTTATAATGAACTTTGGAGCACCTCAGGGCGATGGGGGTTTACAGATAACAATACATATTAATTAGATATTCTGACTTGAATTCGATATTAACTTTTTGCAACAGATTTTAAATGAAAATATTAATAGTAAAACTCTGTCTTAACTCGGACTAAGAGAAGAGATGGCCATAATCACTTTAATGGTATTACCCACGGCATGAATCCTACAAAAGCTACTTTTAACGGCCATCCGAGAATTAATATCGACATTTCCCGACACCGAGGGGAAGTTAAGTCTCCCATAAACCGCTAACATTGAACGCACTCATACATAGGCGTATGTAATAAATTGTAGGGAGCAATCGTAGAAACCATTAAAACAAACAAGCCAGCTGCGGGCGGCACTCGCGCCGCCGGCCCCCGGCCCGCCCCTAAACCTCGCACAAAAATCAACATAAATAACAATACACACCCCTATCTCAAACACCATGACACCCTTTCCAACAAAATCACCGCAACTCCCCACTATAAACAACCTAAAACTATTCTTTCTATTTCTGAACGCAAGGCTTAAAATCCCATCGACTGCAGAGAAGAAAAAAATAAGGACGTTAAGCGAGCAACAATTGAAAAATATTTCGTCTCTCTCGTCCTTTCAATGGCATCGGCTGTCCCTCTGCTTTTGGTCGCATTTAATAAATTTATTGTTAAAGGAATGTATATAAAAGTTTGTCGATCGAGTAGGGTCTCAGTTTGTGACGTTAAACGCGCGCGAAGACACCCTTCATTCTTTCGTAGTCTTTCATTTATTTTTGCAATGTTCGAGCAGAGCTACTCAAGGCTTTTTCGGCCCTGGGACGTGAGTGAGAACAAAAACTCAGTTGCTCCAGAAACCAACTGTGATACAATGACCAACTTAGACATAACTCCGAAGTCCAATAAGAGAAAACTGAAGGAAGATAAAAGAGAGAATCGGCTGCGGAAAATTCGCGGTACCTTTAAGAAACACGAAGTTAACTTACATCAGGACGCCACCGTGTCTACGACGACCGACGAAGTCGACGACGATATGAAACCAACCACCATCATTGACCGTTCGAAAGCTCCAGTGGATTCTCCTGTAGCAAGTTTAAGTTTATGCTGCGATAGACTCCTACAGGAAGATAAAGCTCAGATCAAAACTGAAAAGATATTATCACCTGCAGAACCAAGAACAGAAACTAAACCGCACTTTTCGAATCTTCCGCAAAATGTACCGCCTCCGCTATACAATACTTTTATTCCTGACTATCTCCCGACGGCCGACATCGCGCAAGCGTTAGGGGTGCCTCCAACGGACCCACTACTTCTTGAATCCTTAGCACAAGGCTACGCAATGGAGTTGGAGTACGCCAGAATTCTCCAGCAAGAAAACGAAGTGAAGCTCCTAAATGCTCGGAAACAGCGTCCCAAAAAGTACAAATGTCCACATTGCCAAGTTGGTTTCTCTAACAACGGGCAACTGAAAGGGCATATACGGATTCATACGGGCGAGAGACCTTATAAGTGCGACGAGAAAAACTGCGGGAAAACTTTCACAAGAAACGAGGAGTTGACGAGGCATAAGAGGATTCATTCTGGGGTCCGGCCGTTCCCGTGTCCAACTTGTGGGAAAAAGTTTGGGCGCCGGGATCATTTGAAAAAACATACAAGAACCCATTACATGCAGGCGGAGCGAATGATGCCGGTCTTCGTTCCTCTGTCTGCTGTTCCACACATGGCGACCGGGTTTCCTTACTTGTACGGCTACTGACATGAAGGATTTGGGAAGTCTAGGAGAAAATATTGAATAGTGGTGTTCTCCGTTTGAAATCAGATTAGTAGTTTTCCTAATGGCGCCATTTTGTGTGATTTTTGCCTTTCTCCGGTTTGGAGAAGTTATGTGGAAAGAGTTTAGATAGGATCCACATTTTACAATAATCTGAGCTTTGAAATAATTGAACTATTGAATTTGTGTATAGAAATATTGGATGGAATCGACATAACTGTTTGATAAGCAAATTAGCAATCATTAATACATTGTTTAGAGAATCTGTGTTAAAAATTTACAAATATCTATTGTAAATATTTAGAATAAGTTAAGTTATTAATATGAAAATTGTAAAAGATGGAATGCGTGCAAGAGTTTATATTCCTTTATTAAAAAAGTAAATAAATTACAAGAAACATGTATTTTTTTATTTCTAAGTTCATGTGCCTGATTTGTCAGGTTTAAAATTGCACTCGTCGTACAGGGCCTATATTCTACTGCGTTATAACGATATCGTTTTGACGTGTTTTAGACTCGTTTATGTCACAGTCGCCATTATTGTAAATGACGTAAGAGTTATCAAAACGTTGACAATACGGAAACACGTCAAAGACGATATCGTAGTTACTGCGTAGAATCCCAGCCCAGGGCCTCTATTCAGGTGCGTTAAAACGATATCGTGTTTGACACGTTTAAGAATCGTTTATGTCACAGTCGCCATTATAGTAAATGACATAAGAGTTATCAAAACGTAGACAATACGGAATCAGGTCAAAAACGATATCGTTATTACCTTGTAGAATTCCAGCCCAGGGCCTCTTATTCTACTGGGTTAAAAAGACATGGCAAATGGAAAATAAAAAAAAATAAAAAAAATGCTAAGTAGCGTGTTTTAGCATTTTTTTTAACTTGGCTACCATTAAGTACTGTCGAGTAAATAGTTATCAAAACGTTGAAAGTTCGGAAACGCGTCACAGGCGATATCGTTTTTACCATAGAATAAGAACTAAAGGCATAAGAGCGGAAAGGCAACATACAGATAGAAGATATGCACAGTGTTATTGGGATTCAGTGTACCAAAAAGAGACAGTTTAACTTATTAGCTAAAATATCATGGTCGTACACTGTTTCTGTCGCACACAAGTTGGTGAATTTGGAGACCAGTTTACACGAATTGACAACACCTTGGTGTGTAAGGCTAGTTTTAGTAAGAACTGTACTCTATACTCTTTCCTTTTTTAACTAATTTAACATACATATTGAAATTTTCGAGACAGGCATAGATTTGACGCTTTCATTTTAAAGGTCTTTCTATGCTTTTAGTTCTTATTCTATGGTTTTTACCGTGTAGAATCTCGGCCCTTATTATGGTCGTGTTTATCGAAGTGGTAAATCTGTCACTTTCTGACCAGTAAGTAAGTGCGAGAGCGACAGATGCTTTACGAGTATCCTAGTACTCCTCTATTCAACACGGTAAAACCACATTTCCTTTGACGTTTCAGTGAATTGTTTTTACTCGGCCGCCATTACTGTCAAGTAAATAAGAGCAAGAAAAACGTTGACAATACGGAAACACGACACAGCAACCGCCCGTCCTACCGTCTACAATCTCCGTCTAGAATCTCCACCCAGAGCCTACAGTTAAGATGCGTTCGCTAATTAGCGTTTCTATTCGTTTTGTTTTTAAACCAATCTCGTCACCGTCACTGGTAGATGGCGTAATACGAAAAGTCGCGTGATCTGCCAGTGACGCGATTGGTTTCAAAATCAAATGAATAGAAACTAGTTAGCGAACGCATCTTGGCCATAGGCTCTGTAGAGCCACTGGTTTATGATCTTAACTTGGTTGTGTTCTTAGAATAACACATAGAAACCTAGACCACGCACCAATATCCCACTCAAACTTGATCAAATTCGGTCTACTCAATACGACATTATGTGAGCACTTGTCGTGCCGTGCGAACGTAAGAGAAAATTACACCCACACGTTTCCATTTGTAGGTTTAAGTTAGACGCGTCGACAGTACATACTGTCGACGCGTCTAACTTAAACCACAAACCACCACGATAGTTACATAACTATCGTTATATGTTATTTATTAATGTTATTATTCTGAGGTTGTATATATTTTCTATTCTATTCTATTCTATATTCTATCGAGTGGTTTTCCGTCGCACGGCACGGCGCCGGCAGCGGCCCCGCAACTGATGATGGCTGACGCGTTAGCCTAGTAGGACGTGACCCTGCCTATGAAGCAAGCGGTGCCGGTTTCGATTCCCGATGGACAATTATTTGTGTGATGAGCACGAGTGGTAACCCAGAACTTGGGGGGTAATTAAGGGATAACAAAGCCCCGTCTATATTCGTCCAGATTATAGATTTAACTTACCACTGTGGTAATTAGTTTAGGATTTATGAAGGTTTCAATGATACTAGGTAAGAACGGTACTTGTGGTACACCTTTGGCGCCCGTAGGTTAAAATAGCTATGATTTTTAATTCGATAACTTGATATCTAACTTTCAATAATGTACTTACAGCAATGTATTGCTTTACCCCATAATGTCAAAATATCAACGCATTTGAAGTAATTCCATAATTTCTATGCCACAGATCGTATTTCATTCTACAAATTTAGCGCTACGCACTGATAAAAAAAATTTGTTAGTCCAAGGTGGCATCTTTTTATAGGGTCCCGTACCCCAAGGGTAAAAACGGGACCGATTACTAAGACCACTGTCCGTCTGTCTGTCTGTCACCAGTCTGTATCTCATGAACCGTGATAGCTAGACAATTAAAATTTTCACACATGATGTATTTCTGTTGCCGCTTTAACAACAAATACTAAAAACAGAACAAAATAAATATTTAAGGGGCTCCCATACAACAAACGTGTTTTTTGCCGGTTTTTGCTCGATATTAATAACGGCGACAGGTAGACATTGGAAATATTTACAGAAGTAATAAAGATTCTGGAAACGATATAAGTATGTTATAAATATATTTACCGTGGTGGTACTCGTAATATAAATGGTGACACAGAAAAAATAAGAAATAACAAAAAACCTTGGTTAATTATTTATTGTCATGAAAAATTAACAAACTCAACGCACTTTACTAGGGCTCACGCTCGTAGTGTTTCGGGACCCGAGTTTATACACGGGCTCGGATCAATGGATTTAATTTATCCTATGTTTATTATACTATGAAAGAATGATTGTCCTTATTGACAACAACCTGTGCCTGCATTAAACCGTCATGGATAGGTAAACACCGGCGGTTAATAAGGGCCCACCCACACGAGTATCCGTGTCCGGACTTAAACGCAGCCTTTAACACGGATCCTTGTAGTTAGGACGCCTCATATCGCCGAGGCTTAGAACACGGATACCTGTGCGGGCGTGTGACACGTCTTACGGAAGCTCTAATTTAAATCTAGAAGTAACCTTGATGTCTGAAATCAAATCCAAACCATAAATGATTAGTCTTGGTCCACCAAACTGTACGGATTCTTCTCACAGAAGTACGGAAGGGGTCTTTGGCAGGTGATGTCCCCCATGCCCCCGTTGCGGTGAATGTATACGCACGATTCGATAAATGCCGTTCCGTTGTCGGGCTGGCAATCATCCCACTTGTTGAAGCCCGCATCCACCAGAGACTGACCTGCAATTAACATCATGATGCTAAATGAACAAGGCTACTTCTGGACATGGCTTCCCTTAAGGTTGTAGTTAAACTAGGAATCCTTACTTTCGCCATGTGTCCGTCTGTCAGTTTGAAAGAAAAAAGAAAAGAAAGAAAGTTGGCATGTCATACCTACTCACAATTTCCCAGAAACTATTAAACCTACAAAGCTGACATTTTGTAAATATTTACATACCACACAATAAGAGTAATAAAGAAATAGGTACAAGTAAAGCGAGTGTAACATATTTATATGATATCTTACATCTCGTGAGGTATGGTAATGAGCTATTAAAAACCGTGCGTGTATGTAAGTAAATTTAAATTGTATGCCCATATTAAACTCTAAAAGTTAACTTTTTAAAGTATTCCCCACGTACACATTTCAATTCGTCTAAGCCACTTAGAAAATACCGAATACCCCTCTTCTTTAGACATCTCAGAAATCTTTTTTTTTTGCTAAAACAAAAATCACAATGTGCTATGTCAGAAACAAGGTATTCGCACGTGTAATGAATGAAAATAATCAAGCGAGTTGACACGTTCTTGGAGAAGTGTGCGGAGCGGCGTTGATGACGCTTGAGGAAGTGACCGACTTCGCCCTCGACCGTTGGTCACACCAAGCTGGCAACATTTTTAGGGAACAAACTTATAGAACCCATTCGGAATTTACCGTCTTTTGATCGTCTAGCTTCAGTAGCAAGCAATGTGACCCACCTTGGAGAACATTGAGGTGACCATTTGTTTTTGTGAGTTTCGCGCACGATGCCATTTCTTTGGAGCCATTTTCAAAGCACCCCGTGGACTGTCGCTTTATTTCAGCATCATAGTTTATAAACATTTTGGCAAGCTATCAGCACAATCATAAAAGTTTTTATTCTCGCTATTTTCTAACTTATATTTAATTAATTTGCAATATTCCGCGTACCGAATGTCCTTTCGGCTCAGCGTTAAGTTTGTGCGCAACCAATATCGAAAAACGCTTGTAAACTGCAATATTGCTGATCCAATGCCTAGTTCTCGCTCAAGCTTTCCATGTGTTCTAACGAATATTTTCGACCGCTGTTTCCTGAGTAACTGCGGATAACGCCGTCCTGACTTCGCCTAATCTTCAAAGCTACTCCGTCCTCTTCTCCGTCTAAATTCAGCAAACTAATTGAAAACTGTTGACCGTGAACACTAGAAAAGTTCATATGATAGGTACTAGCGGCTTAAATACAAACTTTATACCTATATGTAAAATTTCTGTGCACTACAGGGTCCAAGATTTATCTCTTAGCCCTGTGTTAACACCTGTAATACACATTGTGGAAAAGCAACAAAGAATTTAGTATTGAGTATTAAAAACCTTTGTAAAGTAAATAAAACATGAAAATCATGCCGAGTTAGTACTATATAAAAAATAATAATTAAGGAGTGTTTTTTAAGTCTCATTAGCCCGTTGTTTGATCATTAATTGGGCGGTTTTCAAAAAAAGTGTACATCGTTAAGGACAAAAGTTAAGAAACTTTCACTTTTTCATTTCGTCGCGAAAGTTAACGTATGTAAGGGCCTGTTGCTTGATCAGTAGTAAAACTAAGTAGTTGTTAAAAATCGTAACTAATTGTAAAATCTCGGGTAATTGTGTCACAATTTCGATTCTTTTTTCTAATTGTAACCATTAGTTCAGTTAACTAGGTATGGCAAATTTTCGTGACGAAATGGAAATGGAATATTCTTTATTTTTGTTCTTAACGATGTTCACTTTTTTTGAAAAATGCTTAGTTAAACCAACTATTTGTTAAAAATCCTCACTAGTGGTTAACTCTCAATTAAATTAGTCATATTTTCGAGTCTTATTTCGAATTTTAACGATTAGTTAGTTTAACTACTGATCAAACAACTCGCCCTTAGCAAATAACATGCTTTCAGAACGGTGTATAACTTGCCAGTATCCAAGAAATTAGTAAAGAGTACCTATATAATTTAATTTTGTTTTTAGAAATAGTTTTCAGTCAGGGAAAAAGAGGAAAATAATTAAAAACACGTTTACCGTTTTTATCATGCAATAAAACGTGTTATAATTTAAAAAAGTAAAGGAGAGGGCAGAATCTGGCTCCATAAGTCCACCGAAGAAAAGGAAATTGACTCTCATGACATTTACCATGCACAGTGCGCCACATGCCAGCTTCACCCCAATCATTGATTCCAACAAATGCCACGTCCTTTAAATTGTACTGGACAGTAGTGGCCGGGTGTCGGGCAAACAAGTCCTTCAGGACTTCGGCTTCTGCATCACTGTTAATCACGGCGAGGTGGCCTCCCTCCCCCGAGCACGTCGCGAAGGCCTTCGGCCAGGTCTGAGGCTCCAGATGTAACTTATAGCAGCTGCCGAGGTTCACATCTAGTCTGTAATCTGTAAATATAATATGTCACCTATATTGACAAATATGAAGTAGGCAATATATGCATAATAAGAAATAGGCAGTTAAAACAGACCAAGATTTGCTTAGTACAACCCTTGAAGTAACCTCGAGTCAATCAAGTATGGCACATAATTAATAATATTCCTGTGCACAAACAGAGACAGAGTAAGAAGTTAACTGAAGCTGCTCACCAAACACTCAACTTGAAAACTATTAAAGCTGAACTCAAAAATCAAGTCACATTGATACTTACTGATATCTACTGTGCCGCAATTTGTGATTAAAATGTTTGTGTTTTTCCTGAAACAGAGGAAGGGCAGAGTTTCGGAGCACGGCGCGTCCGCGAGGGTGCCGTTGGGGAGCATGACCAGGCAGCCCTCGGTGTCCTCGTTGTTGTCGGGCTCGTTCGGAGCCCAGGACACCAGGTGTTGGAACGACGTGAGAGGAGTGCCTGTCAAATGCAGTGTCAATACCATAAATATAAGAAAAGGCGCATATCAAAGATAAAACCAGGCAGAAAAGTGGTTAAGGAGAGCCAACTTAATGGTTTTTGTAGGTCAGAATCATTAATGTGAAAAGACTGGAATGTTATAGGTCACATTAGCATGTAGGTACATTTTTATATCGTAGCTCGTGGGGGAACTAAACAACTAGAAATGCGTCAGAACGGGTACAGAGCAGTTCCGATTGTTGAGAGAAAAGTCAAAAGGGCTTTGAAGAAAATGACCTACGCCCAAACGGAGGGTGTATCTTTGTGAGAATTGTCTAGAATCCATCAATATAATTACTTATTTCAATTGCAATCAGGGCCTCTATTCAGGTGCGTTAAAACGATATCGTGTTTGACACGTTTAAGAATCGGTTATGTCACAGTCGCCATTATTGTAAATGACATAAGAGTTATCAAAACGTTGACAATACGGAAACAGGTCAAAAACGATATCGTTATTACCTTGTAGAATTCCAGCCCTGATAGGTGTATATTATTTGGCACACCGGGTAAAAAAGACTACGTTTATTACATTTGGCAAATACCTACACGTGCCACAAGTACAATCCTGACATACAAGTACAGCATGAGTGGTTGGAACTTCCTAAAAGATGTAAAGCTGACTCTCAGAATGATATACCTTGGACGGAATGGTAATATCCCTTGGAGTAGATGGCGGAGGTGCCAGTGTAGACGCCGCACGCCATATTTGCGCCGTTGAGGATGGTCCTCATGGCGTCCAGCATGGGGCGCTCCTCCGGGGACGCCAGCACAGCGCCTGCAGGGCACGATGTTAATTTTATTATTTTTCACCTCAGCACCTCGAAAAGGGTGGTTTTGCTGTTTAAAAACCGTGAGCAAAATACGATTTTGCTGCGAGCGTGAGACAAAGTAACTTTTTAATTTTTGTTCCGTGGCCGTGGTTCGGCGCACGGGCGGGTGGGGGATGTCGTTTTATTTTTATCATGTTATTTTTACCTAATGGTAGTTTGTGTGACTGTTACATAATAACATCACACGAGTGTTTTAATGCCTAATTATGTACAGTTACAATCTACATACATATATTATTAAAAAAAATCAAAACAAACTAAACTATTTTTGCGACAAGACAAATAGAAAGTCAAAAATGGCGGCACCCGTAGTTTTTTTTTTAATTCAGAGACAAACTAGAGTCGGCCTCTACTATCATATCGTTCGATATCAAGTAACAAGTGAGATTTGTCAAAATTGTATGCAATTGACATTCCATTTCGAATAAAATGTCATCTCGAGTGATATTAGAATCGAGGTCAAATAAAATTGCTGTTTTTCAAAGAAGTTCGAAATTTGAATGTAATATTGATATCGAATTTGATGTTTAAGTAATAACAACATTTTCACAAATAAGAAATGTTCTAACAAAACAGTTTATCTTTATGCTAGTCGTAATTTGAGGTTTTTGAGCGCATCATAGTGGGTTTATGATATGTGTGTAGATGAAGGTTATATTTTCTCGCTGCTAAGGTGAAAAATTGTATGTGCAACACAAGACCATACTTATTTGCATCTCGTGTCTTTGAATCCCTCGCTGCACTCAGGATTCTAACCTAGAATCCTTCGCTTGCTCGGGATTCAAAATCAACACTCGCAGCAAGAATCAACTTTGCTCTCTTGTTGCACAAATAACTATTAAAAAGAGGCAGCTGATAGCGAAAGTGTTCTCAATACTTTAAAAGAGTACATTGTGAGACCCGGGGTGCCGTAAAAGGTACATAATAAAGAAAATTTGGTTTAACCTATACTTCAATAAATATATTTTGTAAATTTAAATTTGTTTCAGAATTATAAATTGCATTTAAGAGCAAAAGATGGTGATCTTTATTTACTGCCCTCCTAAGCCAAAAAACAGTATGTCAGATCCAATTGCCAAAGTAAATTCCATCTTCTCTTAGTAATAAATAAGGTTGTGATTGCAACAGAACTTTTATTTGAGTTACTGCTATTTAGCTAAGCAGGGCAGTTTACTGGTTAGTAGATTCAAAGTCCCGATGATAAATAGAGACATTTTGAGCTGCGGGAACAGATAAGATATTTTCCTTGGGCCTCAGACTCCACTCCCCACCAGGCGGCCTGTGAGCTCTTTGCCCACTTCTGTAGGTCATACAACAGTTCTTAGCTAGACCGACAAGAGCTAGCGACCGTGGAGGAGGCGGGTTGGGCTTACCTTCATGGTGGCACCGCAGCCGCGCATCCCGCCAGGTGGCGGGGATCTGGTGCAGCTTGAACCAGCCCCCAGCTCCTGGGTGATAGCTGTAGTCCTTCCGGAATTTCCAGCCCTCTGCAACGTCTTCATACTTTTAGATACTTATTAATATAATTATGGCTAAACCGATCGAAGTAAATTTGGTACGGAGACAGTTTATATCCCGAGACGGGCACTTATTAACCCGGAAAATTAAACATCTTGCTCGCGACTTCATTCACGTAAAATACTTGTAGGTATTGCTATTCCATCGAAACTTTTTTTTCGGGTATAATAAATAGTCCTTGTCTTTCCCCGAGGTTCAAGCGAGGTTCTCCAATATTTCCATAGGTACAATTTTACCAAGTTGATTATTTTTTTGCGCAAATAAATATACATAATAGTGGTAAAAAGTGATTCACAAATTTTTTAGAAGACTTTAATAGTAATTAATTGTAATTTTTTCATACCTTTTAGACGTCAAAACTATTCGTGAATATGCGATATTCTAAACCTCTTACAGCAAATTACACAAAACAGTTGCCGGTTTCAGGTCGATTAATCAAAATAAAATAATAAAAACAAAAAAATAGCTCATACATTCGTTGAAAATCGAAATCATCATTCGTGTTGCGCATTAAAATTTGTAGATGTAAAGTATTTCAACTGTAAAATCAAGTCTGTAAAATCACGTAAATCAGTGAAATCGGCAAAAATTTGTATAAGTAATTTGTATAATTTGTTATTTGCTTTTTACGGCCTCTTAATAATAAATTTTAAAAATGTACTAAGGTACTCATTCTTTATGAACTGGATCAACCTAAAAATGCGATAGTTAAGTTCTTAATAAATACATACATACATACATACATTCAATCACGTCTGTTTCCCAGAGGGGTAGGCTGAGACCCCTTCTTTCCACCTGCTACGATCATGACAAATCTTTTTCGATTCTTCCACATTCATACATCGAGTCATGCATCCACGTCGTCGGTTTCGGGTACCTAAGATTCGGCCCTTTTGTAGAATTTATTTGATTTGAATTTAAAAAGTACTTAATAAATAAATAAATTAAAAATAATGTTCTGCATTTACCTACAACTGTTAACCGAGGTGGTAGAGGATTGTGAAGTGACGCTGAAATCGAGTAAGTAAAGTGTCTTTTTTACTATACAAATTTAACTTAGGGCGTAACATTTTTCACCCTCTAAATCAATTCCGATTTTCATGTTTTTTAAACATCTTACGTAGTTATTATAATAACCGGGCAAGAGCATGTCAGACCATGCTCAGTGTAGGGTTCCTAAGCCGTTACTACCCAAATCTGAAAACTATGATAAACGTACGTAATGATATTATGAGAGCTATCCAATGATACCTCACTCAATGTCATAATTTAAATAACTGTGAAACTTAGGTTTCTTTTTCACTTAATAATACTTACTACTATACAACGGTGAATTTTTCCACTTATCAACGAATTTAGTGTATGAACTGTATTCGCCTGAATCTCAAGAATTAATCAAACCTACTTACAAGGAAGGGTACCCAACTGTCCGACCCCGATTTCATTCATTTTGATATATGTTATAGAGTAGTCTAAAATACCAGACACTTTTTTTTAGCTTTACTTCGGTAGAGAGATGTGTTCCAGCAAATTGATAATTAATTTACTGAGGCCGTAGCCAAGATGCGATCGCTAACTAGCGTTTCTATTCGTTTTATTTTTAAACCAATCGCGTCACTGGTAGATCACGTCATACGAAAAGTCACGTGATCTACCAGTGACGCGATTGGTTTAAAAAACAAACGAATAGAAACGCTAGTTAGCGAACGCATCTTGGCTAGGGCCTCTGGTTTCATTATATGTTGGAGAACATGAAAAAATTAATGGACACGTGTTTTGGTCACAGCATTTTTTTATAATAGATGAAACCGCCAGAACATAAAGAGAAATTCACTATAAATTTGCGTATCCTGGGAATCGAATTCGGGATCACTATAGCTTCGTATGCCGAGTTACTAGGCTAACCGCGTATTTTAATAATCATGAAAATGGCATAGTTAATTAAAATAAATCACATAAAACGTCATATGTACTTATTAAAACACTTACCACAAGCAGACAGCAGGAGACCGAGACAAAGTATGAAAAAACTTGTTTCCATTGTTAAGGTCTTAGCAAGACTCGATGTATTATGGTCGTTGTTCCTGAAATACCCTCTATTTATACCGGGAGCGGACTGCCTCTTATCGCGCGGGGCGGCGGCGGATGGTTTGGCTTTAGTGTGTTGAACACGAGCTAAATATACATTTAAGTAACTCAGTTACAGTAGGTACCTACGTCCAGTCTTAGAGTTACTTCTTGTCCCTGAGAAATGAACATGACAAGTACCTGTAGAGTGTCGGGGCCCCAGTTTACAGAGGTGATAATGATCAGTGGGGGTTCCCTTCATCTGGCATAACTTTTTTGGCATAATAATCATTTGGCATACAGTCTTTTTTTCTGAAACCGAATACATTTCAGGATTATTTAAAATAACATTGCATAGAATCCATTAGGTTAGGTTAGCTTTATTTTATAACAATCCTGTAAAGTATACGGTTTCAGAAAAAAATACTGCATGCCAAATGATGATTATGCCAAAAAAAGTTATGCCAGATGAATGTAAACCAAACGGTGGCTTTTCTAAGGTTAACAGTGTACAATCGCCAAATCGATTTCCGTACTGTAAAAGGTCATAAATATCGATAGTCATAAAAACTGGAAAGCAAACGCTTAGTGATTCTAACGTGAATTATACATTATAATATTGTTAAGTTATAAATTTGATATCTATAACTTTTACATACATAACATCACGCCTTCATTCCCAAAGTGGGGTAGGCAGAGCTACAGAAATACCAAAAACTCTAAAAAGACTTGTTTATAATTCTATATTAACCACATTTTGCATAATCCGGCCAAGAAGTTTACTAGTGTATTAGTGATAGGGTGCAAGCCCGTCGCCTAGCAGTACTACAAACCATTATTCCCTTAGCCGCCTCTTACGGCATCCACGGGAAGACATGGAGTGGCATATCTATAACGTTAAATTCTTGATAATTATTCAGAAATATTTTATGGCATATATTATTGTCATATTTGGTTTTATTCATACCTTTGAATTGCCTAAAGTTCCAGTGAAGTGAGCGAACGTAGCGAGCGAACAAGTTTGGCCGAAATTCTACACGGTAAAAACGATATCGCTTTTGATGTGTTTCCGTACTGTCAACGTTTTGATAACTCTTATGTCATTTACAATAACGGCGGCTGTGACATAAACGATTCCAAAACACGTTAAACACGATATCGTTGTAACGCAGTAGAATAGAGGCCTAGTAATATTATTACCTTTAACAACATGAAATGTGATATTTTGCGATATTAAAAGTTATGAATATATATTTTATTACTTTCGACAAATATGACTTGCGAAAGTCGGAACTGCAAGCTATACTTTCTTATATTATGACTCTCAATATTACGACTAACAATACTCGTAATTATTATGAAAAAAGCCGGGCAAGAGCATGTCGGACCATGCTCAGTGTAGGGTTCCGAAGCCGTTAAGTACTGCAAACATAAAAATCAACAAGTAATAACTAATTTTCTATTTAAAGTCAATTGGTCTCGTCTTAGATGATTTTAGTAGGTATAAACAATTTAATCACCTGTACTTATCTCAAGAACCAATGATGTCTCTACTTAGTCGTGATAGTTTTCCTTTAAAATTCGTTTTATGCGCTTTTATTTAAGATTTTTTTTTATTTGGGGGGGGGGGGGGACAATTGAGTCTAACTAAAATTAGCGCTTTCATCATATCAGCCGAAAGACGTCCACTGCTGGACATAGGCCTCCCCCAAGGCTCTCCACTTAGACCGGTCTTGTGCCTTCCTCGTCCATCGCGATCCCGCGATCCTTACGAGGTCGTCGCTCCATCTTGTTGGAGGCCTACCAACAGCCCGTCTCCCGGTCCGTGGACGCCATTCGAGAACTTTCTGGCCCCATCGGCCATCAGTCCTGCGAGCAATGTGCCCCGCCCACTGCCACTTAAGTTTCGCTATTCTTCGGGCTATGTCGGTAACCTTAGTTCTACTGCAGATATCATCATTTCTGATTCTATTCCGCAGAGAAACCCCGAGCATAGCTCTCTCCATAGCCCTCTGAGTGACTCTGAGCTTTAGCGCTTTAATGATTAATATTTCATAAACGGATTACTTAATCAAAAAACTGGTTTTATAAACCCGTAATATTTTTAAAAGACCTACCCAACGATACCCCACACTAGGGTAGACGAGAAAAAAAAACCCACGTTACGTATAGGGAGGGTACCCTAAAAATATATATTTTTTTACATTTTATTGTACCACTTAGTTAGCGTGACTAATATGCGTTTTCATGCCAAATTACAGTACTAAGTCTCTGCGCTAGGCTGCGGGCGGACGGACGGACGGACGGGCGGACATGGCGAAACTATAAGGGTTCCTAGTTTGACTGCGGAACCCTAAAAATATTATGGACTTTAGAAAACGGAACTTTAATTTTATGACAGTCAATACATATAGACCCCATAA
Source organism: Acleris holmiana (assembly GCA_949316455.1). Lineage (NCBI taxonomy): Eukaryota > Metazoa > Arthropoda > Insecta > Lepidoptera > Tortricidae > Acleris > Acleris holmiana. Next base: position 4,206,005 of record OX438784.1, read on the forward strand.
CAGTATATTATGAGCACTAAAAGGTATGAAATAAAATAAATGTTTTAAAAAACTAAGAACCGTCTTCAAGAAGCAAGAAATAACTTTTTTAAAATGGTAGGTAATAAATAGCTCAGTCCAACTTAAGTCGGCGTCCCACAATATTTTTAACCAAATGGTGAATTCAGTTGCACTAACCTTATTACCTACCATTACTTACCTTACCGTAGATTTAATATTTTTGAATGTTTGGAACTTGTTATTTTTGTAAATTGATACAAAAAAACATGTTACCCAACGTAGCAGTTAATTTTAGCAAACCCTTGATATTTTTTTTTGTAGATAGTTAATAGAGGGCTGGAGTATTGAACTAACGTTGCGGTTAAAAGATTTCATACTTTAAGTAGCTGAAAAATAAAAAAAAACAGTTATAATGGCTACATGACACACCCGTACTGCCGTATGCCAGAAAGGCTCTCACAATTGTACCCGTCGTATGCCTATAGGTAGTACCGTATCCGTCGCAATCTACACATTGCTGGCTCCTTTTACCTACAAATCCACTATAAATTGCTGAAATAACTATTTTTGTATTAGCTTTTTTTGATTTTTTGCTATGTGTGTGCTGAATAAATATTTTTCTTTCTTTCTTTCTCTTTCTTTCTCTCTACATAATATGTAAACCCAAAGAACCCTTACAATCGCGCCCTCTATAGACATAAAGTCTCGGCAGACAAGGGGTGCAAGCGTACGAGCCCCTCCGACATACGACAGCGCGGGTACGGGTACGGGACCAGGCTTACGACCGGTACAAGTGTGCGAGCCCCTCCGACATACGACAGCGCGGGTACGGGTACGGGACCAGGCTTACGACCGGTACAAGTGTGCGAGCCCCTCCGACATACGACAGCGCGGGTACGGGTAAGGGACCAGGCTTACGACCGGTACAAGTGTGCGAGCCCCTCCGACATACGACAGCGCGGGTACGGGTATGGGACCAGGCTTACGACCGGTACAAGTGTGCGAGCCCCTCCGACATACGACAGCGCGGGTACGGGTACGGGACCAGGCTTACGACCGGTACAAGTGTGCGAGCCCCTCCGACATACGACAGCGCGGGTACGGGTACGGGACGAGGCTTACGACCGGTACAAGTGTGCGAGCCCCTCCGACATACGACAGCGCGGGAACGGGTACGGGACCAGGCTTACGACCGGTACAAGTGTGCGAGCCCCTCCGACATACGACAGCGCGGGTACGGGTACGGGACCAGGCTTACGACCGGTACAAGTGTGCGAGCCCCTCCGACATACGACAGCGCGGGTACGGGTACGGGACCAGGCTTACGACCGGTACAAGTGTGCGAGCCCCTCCGACATACGACAGCGCGGGTACGGGTACGGGACCAGGCTTACGACTGGTACAAGTGTGCGAGCCCCTCCGACATACGACAGCGCGGGTACGGGTACGGGACCAGGCTTACGACCGGTACAAGTGTGCGAGCCCCTCCGACATACGACAGCGCGGGTACGGGTAAAGGACCAGGCTTACGACCGGTACAAGTGTGCGAGCCCCTCCGACATACGACAGCGCGGGTACGGGTACGGGACCAGGCTTACGACCGGTACAAGTGTGCGAGCCCCTCCGACATACGACAGCGCGGGTACGGGGACGGGACCAGGCTTACGACCGGTACAAGTGTGCGAGCCCCTCCGACATACGACAGCGCGGGTACGGGTACGGGACCAAGCTTACGACCGGTACAAGTGTGCGAGCCCCTCCGACATACGACAGCGCGGGTACGGATACGGGACCAGGCTTACGACCGGTACAAGTGTGCGAGCCCGTCCGGCATACGACAGCGCGGGTACGGGTACGGGACCAACGACCGGTACAAGTGTGCGAGCCCCTCCGGCATACGACAGCGCGGGCACGGGTACGGGACCAGGCTTACGACCGGTACAAGTGTGCGAGCCCGTCCGGCATACGACAGCGCGGGTACGGATACGGGACAAGGCTTGCGACGGGTACAAGTGTGCGAGCCCCTCCGACATACGACAGCGCGGGTACGGGTACGGGACCAGGCTTACGACCGGTACAAGTGTGCGAGCCCGTCCGGCATACGACAGCGCGGGTACGGATACGGGACAAGGCTTGCGACGGGTACAAGTGTGCGAGCCCCTCCGACATACGACAGCGCGGGTACGGGTACGGGACCAGGCTTACGACCGGTACAAGTGTGCGAGCCCGTCCGGCATACGACAGCGCGGGTACGGATACGGGACAAGGCTTGCGACGGGTACAAGTGTGCGAGCCCCTCCGACATACGACAGCGCGGGTACGGGTACGGGACCAGGCTTACGACCGGTACAAGTGTGCGAGCCCGTCCGGCATACGACAGCGCGGGTACGGATACGGGACAAGGCTTGCGACGGGTACAAGTGTGCGAGCCCCTCCGGCATACGTAAGGTTTGCACTTTGGAACGACCTTCACCTTAAAATCAAGCAAGCTCCAAACAAGTATTCCTTTAAAAGAAAGTTTGCGAATTTCTTAGCAGATACAATTGGCATCATCTTGATATTATGATTGCTTTATCTGTATTATTTTTTGTTTATCTTCGTATATAATAATAATAATAATAATAATAATAATAATCACAGAAAAAAACATATATGTATGTTTTTTTACCACAATGTTTGTATTTATATTACTATAGCTTATTGATATGTAAGTGTAAGTATGTGTATAAGTTAGACCTTATGTTGCACCGCCATTACAATCTCTGCTTTGCCCAAAGGTCAACTGGTAGGGAATGCCTTACGGCATTAAGTTCGCCTTTTGTATATTAAGTGTATTCTTTTATGCAATAAAGATTAAATAAATAAATAAAGGTTAAAGGATAAGATGGTAGCGATCCGGACGGCCCTGCACAAGCTTCTACCATCACCAAAATAGGTATGTAATATTATTAAACCTGACGCACATTAGGAGGCACAAAATGGAGCAAATAATATATTTAATTAGGTAATTAATTGAATAACCAAAGGAAAATATTCAAATTTTAAATATTTTATCCTGTTTATTACAAGAACGAACATAATTAGGAGATTGACTCATGGTAGCTAATAACATTTAAAATTAAAAATTTAAATTGCTAAAATTAATTATTATTTTTTACGTCTGGAGGTCAAATTTTGTACCTTCCCTAAGTAATCATCAGCTCTTATTTTTATATAGTTGTTTTTGAACATTACTGAATGAGAAATTGAGAAGTAGGAGTCGTAATTAAGGGCTACGTAACAGGGGAGCAGGTTATCAGTTCTGAAATTTGGTCGAAGACCAGCACCCTTGTCAATTAGAAGGCTCTGAAGCACAAATCTTGCCGCAAATTCGTATTTTGTGTTCTTTGGCGTAGGTATTTCAATATTTTTACATAACTTGGAAAAAATAATGTTAAATAACTCTCGTAGATTCTTTGAGCTCCATTAGTAAAAGCTAATGTCACAGTTATTATTTGTAGGCCTCAATAATCCTGTAGAAGGGCTAAAAACCTACCCTATATTTTGGAGATAAAAAAAACACTTACAAAATTAACTTATCCTTAATCATAAAGATAAACCAAGGTTTCATTTTCAGTAATAATATTTTTTAATAATACATAAGGACTTCCTCCACATCGCTCCAAATAATAACAAAATTCACTCTTATTTTGCCGTCTCGTAAAATTGTTCATACCTACATATGTTTTGTTGTTTAGCTATCACAGAAAAACAAATGAATAATTTATATATATAAATTCTCTAATTTAAGGTTGATTATTAGATTGTATAGTTCTCATTTAAATAATATAGTTATGGATCACCCCTAGTAATAATACAAAACGAGCCAACTAAAACCGGGCAAGAGCATGTCGGACAATGCTCAGTGTAGGGTTCCGAAGCCGTTAAGTACTACAAAAATAAAAATCAACAAGTAATAACTAATTTTCTATTTAAAGTCAATTGGTCCCGTCTTAGATGATTTTAGTAGGTATAAACACTTTAATCGCCTATATTTCAAGAACCAATGATGTCTACTTAGTTGTGATAGTTTCCCTTTAAAAATCGTTATATTATTATGTTCTTTCATTTAACTTTTTTTTCAGATTTTTGTTTCAGTTTTGAGTGAGTCCCATTTGTTCCATAGAACATGACGTCATCGGACAAAATGAGACTTATTTTTCCCACCATGTTCTATGGAACTACATACTAGCATTTCACCCGACTTCAAACTATCAAAATTTACGTTAATTTCCATTACGATTAGCAAAGATCCAATATAATCATTGTAAACAAACAACAATAAAGAAGTGAGTACCCTGCGACTGCTGCTCTCTCAAAATCCATTATGGTGCGTTTCGGCATTCTAATTTCTGTCGTTGAGTAACAATCTAATCATCAATGTCACTAAGACAAGTGCTAGCAAATCACTCTCGAGTGGCCAGTTTTCATCAAGAAGTTTACATACATAGTTTGTTCTATTTTGGCATTTATTATTGGGGCACTTAAGTCTAACAAAAATTAGCGCTTTAAAGCTTAATATTTCATAAACCCATAATATTTTTGAAAGACCTATCCCCATCCCCACACTATAAAGTAGACGAGAAAAAAAAGATACATCCCCAAGTTACGTGTAGGGGTTGTACCCTAAAAACTTTTTTTTTTACGTTTTATTGTACCACTTTGTTGGCGTGGCTTATATGCATATTCATGCCAAATTATAGTTTTCTAGTACTAAGGTATCTGCGCTTGGCTGCGGACGGACGGACATGGCGAAACTATAAGGGTTCTTAGTTTGACTACGAAACCCTAAAAAGGCAGCGCACTTGCGGTTCCTCTGGTGTTGCGAGTGGTGATGGGCGCGGTGATCACGTACCAGCTGACCCGCTTGTTCGTCTGCCAACTTATACCATAAAAAAACACTAAATTTAGTAGCAGATTCCAAAATAAACTAAAATAATTTCAAGCTGTAACACTTTTAGGAGTTGTCGATCTATTCATACTAACATTATAAATGTGAAAGTAACTCTGTATGTATGTCTGTTTGTTACGCTCAACCAGTTTAGATGAAATTTGGTATGGGTAAAAATTTAACAACGCCTGAGGGAATAGCGATAAACGACTGTGCGCAGACGGAGTCGCGGGAAACTACTAGTTTTAGAATCAATATAATAGGTACACAACAATCAAAAGGCCTCCAAAAGCCCGATGTTACTAAAATCGATTCATCATCCCATTTGTTGCGCAATACCCATCGAGTGCGCACTTCCGGTTGAAAAAAATCTATCATTCAACGACAACAATTTGTCGCGAAATATTTTGACTTGGCCCATTGTTACAAAGCACACTTGCGTAGAGAATAGAATTTTAAGAAACGTTTAAGTATGAATTAGTTTATAAGGTATTCGATATTATTGTGTGTCAGTAGACTCAGTAGGCCATTTGATGAAAAAAAACATGAATATAAGGTTAAGTGTGTAGCTTCCGTATTTTTATCGTAGGTTCTCATTTCGTTTGATAAATTATGATGTACTTTTTGGGTTCCGTACGTACGAACGAAAAACCGGAACCCTTGTAGGATTATTCGTGTCTTTCTGTCCGTCTGTCACAGCCAATAATTTGCTCCTGGTCTACTGATCCGATTAAGTTGAAATTGTGTATACATGTGAATATTTGTGACGCAGACACGGACGTATAACAATAATTAATTATTTTTATTTATTTATTTATTGAACAAGAACGTTTTACACCTATTACCTACACTTGCCAACATTCGAAGTAAGTATTTGGACTTTTATCAATTTATTAAATATTCTAATAATATTATAATATTATGTTTTTTTTTTATTGTAGAACAGGTTACTCATCTTCACATTCACGCCTCACACATTAAACACCTGTTTTGTTCACTAACAAATATGGCGGTCACTATTTGGGGAGTAATTGAGAAAAGATTGATGATGAAGATCACTGATGGCCATCGGAACTCCTCAACGGTTCCTATTTCAAGGGTGGCGATCAGATATCTCGATTAAGATAGTTGAGCGACTACAACGAAGAATATTTACTTGTTGAAATATGACTATGACTTTCAGGCGGCGTTGCTTGCGGCGCGCTTGAAACTTAAAGTTTCATATCAACTAAAAAAACTCTAAACTTTCGGAGCCCTTCCCACCCGAGTTTATCTTACATTTGTCCAGTTTTTATAAATACACTAGCTGTTGGCGGCGAGTCCGTCCGCGTAGAGGTCGTTTCTCGCTACTCGCGGGTAATAAGTAGGTACCTAAAGCCTGACAAGTTTCTATTTGGCCCTATTTCAATACAAACTTGTATTGTAATAGGGCCAAATAGAAACTTGTCAGGCTTTACCTAGGTACACTATCGTTAGTTTTTATGGCGTTTGGACTTAATTTTGTAAACGCGAAAGGAAAACAATTACTACTCATAAAAAATACCCATAATCCTTCCTCCGGTTCAAGCTATCTCGTAATATCATACCTACCACATTTTGAAGTGAAAGCGTAACAAACAGACAGAGTTACGTATGGGTCTCTACTGACTGCCATGCCATAAAGTCAAAGTTTCGATTATACTTATTATTAGTCGTATATACATACATACATAATTATACATACAGACATGCATAACACAGTCATAATATACATACATACATGCATAACATCACGCCTTCATTCCCAGAGTAGGGTAGACTGAGCTACATACATACTGAATTACGAAGAACTCTAAAAAAAAGTCGTTAATTCTGGAAGCACATTTTGCATAATCAGGCTACCAGTGTATTAGTGACAGGTTGCAAGCCCATCGCCTAACAGTTATAAGCCTTTAATCCCTTATTCGCCTCTTACGACATCCACGGGAAGACGCTTGTGGGTGGTTCAGAGCTACATACAGAATTATGAACAACTCTAAAGAAAGTTGATAATTGTGGAACTTGAACGTACCGCTTAGCGGCTGTGTTCACGTTGTTGTTTCCGCGTGAGGATAATACAACCACAGACCATGGTCTTAGGATTGCAGTCTTAAGATTGTATTCTTAAGAATGCCCATGCTTGCTTGCTTGTCCGTGGGTCACAGATCTCACTTACCATAAGGTGTCCTGCACAGATAGCACATGAAAGTGCGCGAGTTAGTTGGTCGCGAGATAGACTACCCTAATTAGAACGATTAAAATTGTTGTGATGTTATGTATGTATGTAATTAAAATTTCATACAGAAATGTTGCTTTTATAGTAATTATTTCATTAGTAAATCCGCCACGACATAGGATTCTGAACGAAACACCAATTTGGAGACTATTTAAACTGTTGACAGCAATTATAAAACGAATAAACATAAATAATGAAGGACATGTCAACGACTAAATAAGGCGTATTCATACAAGTCAGTAGGTAAGTTCCCACGTTCACTGCCCTAATTATAAGGAATGGTTCACAATGACCGTATGATATCGGAAGTCCGTTCACAGCGTGTGGCCCCTTTATCTTTTTTAGGTTATTTTGTGCTCGAACTGCACTTAGTGTGGGCCTTTCGCTTGTGTAAGTATCTTAACACATCTTTACAGTTTATATTTTGTACTAACACTACCTTTGCCCGCAACTCCGTCCTCGCAGAAGTCGTTTACCACTGCTCCCTCGGGAACTGTACAATTTTCCGGGATAAATAGTACCCTATGTCCATCCACGGGACTCAAACCATCTCCATACTAAATTTCATCTAAAACGGTTCAGCAGTTTAAGCGTGAAGAGGTAACAGACAGACAGAAACACTTCGCATTTATAATATTAGTAGGTATGAATAGTATGATTAGGTCCGGTGCAACTTTTAATTAACTGGAATAATTTCTCTTCTCCAGGAAACAATGCCTTCGTTAATTCGTTACAAGAAATCCCCATGAAAATTATGAATGTGATTTATTTGTCCCTTTCTTACTTTTGTAATGGTGGAGGAAGGATAAACTGTGACATGAATAAGAAAGTGTTAGCCAAAGGCCTGACACGCTTTAACAGAAAAAGATAGCCTTATTGCGATTCCTGTAAGAGGAAAAAAAAAAGAAACATATTTTGTCTCTATCACCGATCGGGCATTTTTAGGGTTCCGTAGCCAAATGGCAAAAAACGGAACCCTTATAGATTCGTCATGTATGTCTGTCTGTCCGTCCGTATGTCACAGTCACTTTTTTCCGAAACTATAAGAACTACACCGTTGAAACTTGGTAAGTAGATGTATTCTGTGAACCGCATTAAGATTTTCACCCAAAAATAGAAAAAAAAACATAAATTTTGGGAGTTCCCCATACTTAGAACTGAAACTCAAAAAATTTTTTTTATCAAACCCATACGTGTGGGGTATCTATGGATAGGTCTTCAAAAATGATATTGAGGTTACTTACATCATTTTTTTCTAAACTGAACAGTTTGCGCGAGAGACACTTCCAAAGTGTTGAAATGTGTGTGTGTCCCCCCCCTGTAACATCTAAAATAAGAGAATGATAGAACTAAAAAAAATATATGATGTAGGTACATTACTATGCAAACTTCCACCGAAAATTGGTTTGAACGAGATCTAGTAAGTAGTTTTTTTTTAATACGTCATAAAAACATTGATCAAAGCTACAACGAACTTTTATATTATGTTACTTGCTGCTACGGAACCCTTCATGGGCGAGTCCGACTCGCACTTGGCCGCTTTTCATAGTCAAATTATAGTCACACTTCAAACTGTCAGCAACAAGTGTGCCAAATGTAAACCAGCCAAATTGTGTATGTACATTTTACGTCATTATAATCTTTCTCTTACATACATGCTATATCTACGATATTAGCGTATAGATATCTAGTCAGCGTTGGTCAGCCTTTTATTATACTAGCGACCCGCCCTTACCTTACTCTTGAATCCCTCTATCTATTAAAAAAAAACATCAAAATCCATTGCGTAGTTTAAAAGATCTAAACATATGGACAGACAGGCGGAAAGCGACTTTGTTTTATACTATGTAGTGAAGTATAGATTATTTACTAGCGCTATCATTTTTACTCTCAATCCGTAACTGTAATGCAGAACGAGACAGTTACAAGGTTGTTTTTGGGGTTAGAACATTACAAATAGTCCATAGGCAACATTTCCGAAACAAAGACTGAGGCGGTGGAGGTTGTATGCCCAGCCCCAGCCTGCCCTGCCCTCCGCCGGCTCCACCACGCACGCCGACGTCAAGGGCTTCATCACCAAAATTGGAAGATGTATCTGGCTATTTATGGGTTTCCAAGGCTTTCTGCAAGGAAATTAAAAAAAAAACTTTAGTCCCTAGGGATTAAAATGTCACTTTAGTCCCTAGGGATTAAAATATCACTTTAGTCCCTAGGGATTAAATGCATCAATTTAGGCCGCCTATACATGGCTATTATGAATCATTTTAGAGCGAGAAAAGTGAAAAAGAAGCATCATTTGAAGAGTAGAATCGATACCCACATTTAAAACCCCATGGTTAGACATACCCGATATGTGTTGTTTCAAAAAGCTGACTTTGTATTTGGACATAACAAGACAGAGAATAATCTTTCGGGTGTCACCTATCGAAAATTTAACAATTCCTTCTTTGTTTTTACACATTTTATAAAAAATATAGGGCGTGGTAGAGTGAACAGTATAACTGGCCCGGTTATCACAAAAAATGTGTATTTTATAAAAACCCCGCGATATTGTATCATTTTATACTTTGCTGTTCCCACGTCGGATGAAGGTTGTAAAAAGCGGTCAACGGTCAGCCAAAAAACAACCCCACGCAGATAAGTTTAATAATAGATTCGGGTCTATATTGGCTCACATAACATTATTATTCTAATTTTTTATTTTACTACCGATTTGTATACATAATGAGCACTCTTCATAATATTTTACTTCATACTATTTTTGTTCGTAATTTGTTATTCATAATCATCGCAAGTCCTAAAGTGAACTGAAACCGTTCTGATTTTAAGACGTTTATAAAACAAACCTAACCTTATTTACCAGTTGGATATTTTTAAAATCCTGAAAATAAACAGGTGTATGATTAATACTGATTATGAGGAGTGATCATTATGATTGAAAACGGTATAAGAAAAATATTTTTATAAAGAGTGATCATTATGATGTAAAATAGGACTTAAAAAAGGTTTGTGGGAAAATACGCACCCAGTAGATTCGATATAGTTGACTTGGATCGAATGACCACAAAAGCTAGGTTATATATGTACACATAGATATATATACAAGTGGATCGAGGCAGCGCTGTGTTGAGAGAATCACCCCCCAGGTGCAGGCTAAAATCAGAGCTGCGATTATAAACATAGTGCGTGGCACAGGCTGAGCCTGAGCCTTTTGCCACCGCAATGTTTTGTGTCCATGTATACTATTGTTTTGGATTATCTAATAGATTAATGTATGTCAAATGCCTGTGATGTGTATGTAGGTGCCATATGTTTATATTATCTGGCAACAAATTGATTAGTAAACGATGTCACGAGTATTTTTATTTTTTTACAATAAAGTTACAGTTAATTTGATAGGGTTAGTATAGGTTTCATCCTTATCACGAAATAAACTGTTTGACGGAGAGCCGTGTTTTAAGAGAATAACGCCTCTGCGCTAAGTGCGTCAATGAACAACCTGCCGTTTTTTAGTTGTTGCTAATGATTATTATATTTTTTGACCCACTTTTTATCTTAACCTAGTATTTAAAAAAAAGTTTATTGCATAAAAAGGATTAAACAATAATTGTGTACATGTTTATGTTAGCACAAACTTTGATCTAAACTAGTTATGTTTTATTAAAAAAATACAATATAAGATTTTATAACACAAATATAAAACTCAAATAATTTCAACCAATAAACTCTTGTTAAATGCCGCATCTACCTACTCTACCCTTTAACTTAATCTACAGAGACGCTACCCTTCATCCCATAAACAAACATAACGACGAATTTTATTTATTTAAGTGATACCCGCCTACAATCCGAACAAATTTGCTGAATGGATAATTTATCGTGCATATCTGGCTTATAGCATTCTGTTCATTCAGCAGGTGAGCGGGTGAATGAATGAATGATATTAATGACTGGAATAGTGTAAACATTGAATTGTTTGGGGGCGAAGTTTTTTTTTAAGCGTGTGAAGATGGCCATTTGTAAAAAAAGGCAAAAATCTTTACTTTTTTGTATCTACTTAACTGCAAAAACAAGCTATACTGTATAATATATCGTTTATATTGTATATTTATTTATAACAATAAATTTTCTTTCATATGAACCTTCTCCTGACGATAACGAACAGAACAAAAAAAGAATTGGCGATATCGTACCAGTCGTTCATGCGTGATGCCGTGACCAAGGGAAATAGGGATTCATTTATATATATATACTAGCGGCCCACCAGCGGCTTTACCCCGCTGTAAATTTCTGACTTTCCCGGTTTTTTTTTTTTTTAAAACCGTCCTTGGACTTCAACGAACATTTAAAAAAAGAATTGGTTAAATTGGTCCAGGCTTTTTTGAGCTATGCGCTTACCAACACATTTTGCGATTCATTTTTATATTATAGATAGACAATTTTAGTTCTTGTATGTTTTCACTAGGTACTCTCTTTCTAAAAACACTCAAAGTAACCAACTACTAAAGTGATACATTTAATCCCTAGGGAGTAAAGTACTTTTTTTTAAATCCTTATAATTAAAAGCCTTGGAAAACCACAAACAGCCAGATATATGTTGCCCTTGTCGTCGTAGTGCGCGGTGGAGCCGGTGGAGGGGCAGACTTGGCTGGGCACACAACCTCCACTGCCGAGGAAGACGTTTTGGAAATATTGTCTTTGGACTTCTTGTTATGTTCTAAACGTAAGAACAACCTTTTTCTTTCTGTATTACAATGACGAGTTGAGAGTAAAAATGATGGCGCTATTAAGTTGTATTTTTCTACGAGTCTATTTTAAAACTACTATAATTTAAGATTTATTTTTCTCGCAATCGAAGTGAAAAGTAGAGTGTTTAACTCGAAACTAAAGAACCATAATGACACTCGAATTTCACCCATATATTTCGTATCATAATGGCATATTTTAATCCCTTGTTGAACAATCTCCTATTATACCGTTTTGTATTTAGAGTATGGTTTTAATTAGTTTAAATTATAAATAATTAAAAGCGTACAATCGCAAGACGACGCGTTTAGCCTAGTTGGTATTGACCCTGCCTATGAACGAAACTAGCGGCCCTGTGTTCGATTCCCGGTATGGGCAAATATTTTGTTTGATAAAAGCGAGTATTATTCGTTTCAGAGTCTTGGATGTTTTCTATGTATTATTCTATGTATGTTTATCGTTGCCTAGAACCCTTAGTACAGTCGACGTCATAAATATGTTTACACTTTAGTACCTTGTCACTTTCATTCACTGAGGCAATTTCATATATAATTATATGTAATTGTCTCAGTGAATGAAAGTCACATGGTACTAACGTGTAAACATATTTATGACTTCGACTGTACAAGCCTAGAACTTAGTTTGAGATGATCCCTTCATATTTATTAACCCTATCGCAATGATGGATCAAAATTTAAATATTTATGTATAAATAATGATTTAAGTATTGTGATTATTATGTATTTTGTGAATTTCCCTTTTTTTATGTAAGTATTTTTATTAGTGACGGCCGTAATGTAAAATCTTATAAATTGTAACGTAATTTTATATTGATTAATAAATAATCCAATCATTTATACAATGGTATTACAGATATAGTATGAATCTTCCCAGGTGAATTTTTCGCTTCGAGCCCTAATCTTTCAAACAAATAGTCTTTATTATCGCAAAGCCGCAAGCTACCGAGATAGCACGTGCCACTACAACATTCATATTGAAAAACAAACGGTATTATCATAGTATTAAGGTTCAAATTTAATGTTACTGATATTCTGGATATTACTTTTTAGTAGTGTAGGACGATAGACTGCCCCGAGACAATACGGCACTCTATAATTTTGATACTTAGTGTGGTGTTAAAAATTAAACACTGTTATTTATGATGATAAAGCGTTGTATATTTGTTATCGACAAAATCTATCTATTTCTATAATAGATATGTTACGTTCTTAGTTAATTGCGTTTGAAAATAGACAAGCTTCAATATATTCAATTGTTTCACTAACTAATGATGGACAGATATGGAAAACACGAGAGTAAGAGAGATAGCTTTCGTCGACTCGTTTAGCGTAAACGGAGCGAGAGGGTTAATTAGTAGGGTCACACGGGAACCCTATTACTAAGGTTTCGCTGTCTGTCTGTATGTCTGTCTGTCTGTCACCAGGCTGTATCTCATGAACCGTGATAGCGAGACGGTTGAAATTTTCATAGATGATGTACTTTTGTTGCCGCTATAACATACATACATACATACATAACATCACGCCTTCATTCCCAGAGTGGGGTAGGCAGAGCTACAGAAATACCAACAACTCTAAAAAGACTTGTTGTTTATTCTGCAACTACACTTTGCACAATCAGGCTAAGATGTTTACCAGTGTATTAGTGACAGGGTGCAAGCCCATCGCCTAACAGTACTACAAGCCCTTATGCCCTTAGTCGCCTCTTACGATATCCACGGGAAGACATGGAGTGGCACAATTCTCACCCGGCAACCACACGGAACAACAAATGCTAAAAACAGAATAAAAATAATATTTAAGGGGGGCTCCCATACAGCAAACGGGGTTTTTTAAGCCGTTTTTTGCTCAATGTAAATAACGGCAACAGGTAGACACTTGAAATATTCAAAGAATATTTAATTGTATATTCACTTTAAAAATATATAATTAAACTAAAATAAAATAATTATTTGAGGGTGCTCCCATACAACGAACGTGATATTTTTGCCCTTTTTTTTCTCGATCTTAATACAGACACAATGGTTTGTATATATAATGGTATGGAACCCTTCGTGCGTGAGTCCAACTCACACTTGTCCGGTTTTTAATTAATAGCGGTCCACCGCGATATTCCGCAGTGATTTCGCCAATGTCAAGTGAGTAGAGTAAAACAGTAAACAGAATAAATCAAAATCAAAAGCCGGACATCTTTCAATCGGCCATCTTCCCTCCCCGAAGGTTGTTGATTAGGTCATTTATGGATCTTCAATTTTGGCGCGGTAGTAACATTATCTAATTCCTATTTAAGTATATTTATATCAATACATATATATGTAATATCATTGTTTTGTCCCGTGTGGTTTGGTCCCGTGTGGTTACCGAGTTAGAATAGTGTCACTCCATGTCTTCCCGTGGATGTCGTAAGAGGCGACTAAGGGAATTAGGGCTTGTAGTACTGTTAGGCGATGGGCTTGCAACCTGTCACTAATACACTAGTAAACTTCTTGGCCTGATTGTGCACAATGTGGTTACAGAATTATCAACAAGTCTTTTTAGAGTTGTTGGTATTTTTGTATCTCTGCCTACCCCACTCTGGGAATGAAGGCGTGATGTTATGTATGTATGTATGTAATATCATTGGGAACACGTTAAACTTCCGAACTTTTTTTTCCTGAATATTAATTTTTCCGAAAGCTATGTTACGTTGCAGCTATTTTAAATAAAATGCATTATTTAGTTGCTATACTTAGGTTAGGTTAAGTTTGATTTATTCTATAAGCGATATCAAAAATAGTCTTTGTTCACGCCTGACGTTCACATTTAGTTTTAAGTCTTATTGTTATGTAAACTAGACTCAATTTGCATTGTATTCTGTCACACCAATCCGAACGCCTTAATATCACGACATATCTCAAACAACCAATCACAAATATTTATCTCACATACGTCACACTCCCTCCCATATCAACTTCCCACTTGCATTCATCCTCTCAAACAGAAACGTTGTACTTACTAATCTTTGTAATTAAAGAAAAATTATAAAAAAACCAAGTTTCAATCATCTCCTTGTTTCCATCCGGAACAAATTGGCGACCGTGACAGGACCTGCAGCATTATATCGGTTCTGAGATCTCAGTTGCAGAGCCTTTGTTGCCAAGCGCTTCGAGGTCATCGCCGCGGGCACGCCGTGCCGCGCCCACATTCCTGCACCGGGAAGCCGCAACACGCCTACCTCGTGCCTCAGCAACCGCCTGACCCTACACCTGGAGTATCTTGGTGACGTACCCCGACGGATCACGCCTATCACGCAGCAGTGCCATGCAAAGTGTCGAGAGCCAAGTGCCACGTCAAGTGCCTAGTGCCAGTAGTGCCACGTCTCGTACTACAATACCTATATCTTCGCACTGCCTGCCCCATCAAGTGAGCCCGTTCCTAAATTCTTCCTAGGTCTTCCAACTTCGATTTGTGCAATTAGTGATTTCAGTTTCTAGAATGTTCTGGTCTGCCTTTTCTACCTAAATACTCCAAAATACTTTTGCTATACGCGAAAATTTTATTCTGTTAATTATTAAAGCGCTTAGGTACTTACTGCAAGACAAGGGAAACCTAAGTGTTGAGAAATATGCAAGTCATCCTACATTTTATGCCTATGTTTATGCTTTAAATTGCATTATCGCCTGTGCAACAGTGTTCTTCCTATAACTACTCTAATATTTCATCTTTAAACTTAGGTACTATCGCCTATAGAATTTAATTAATTTAAACCTAAATAATTGTTAAGCTTAAGGCAAGCTTAGCTATAGCTTTTATTTTAAAACATCACGTTTCCCACGCTGTTCGTACGTTTCCTTATTTTATTACAATTGATCAGCTGTGCGCATTTGTCACATTCCAGTATTTGACCTACATCTGTGCATTGCCCGGCGCGTGACGTCATCCGCCATTGTTCCCTGCGCCGGCGCTTGTCTACAGAACCGGTCTCGGCCGCAGCAGCTCGGGCGCTTGGTCAGCTGATCTATGAAGTGAGGAGCGTATCGTATGCCAACTTATTTAACTTGTTTACTTACTAATTTTGCTGCGCGTGATTGATTGTCTCGATATTTTCGTCATGTCTTTAGAGCACAAGCAAGACGAGAAGTTAAAGACGCTTACCGCTAAACGAAGTTCGATTAAAGGCCGCTTAACGAAATTCAAAAATTACCTAGATACTATTACATCATTAGAAAGTATTTCTCCCATAGAAGTAAATAAGCTTGAGATGAAGTTATCGAGACTGCGCGCGCTATTTGTTGATTTTGATGAAGTGCAAAACCAAATAGAGGTTTTAAGTGAATCCACCCTCGCTGAAGAAGTGAATGTTCGCGATTACTTCGAACAAGATTTCGATACTTACATTGCAATTGCGCAAAATTTTACTGAAAAATGTTCGCCTATTGAAATCAACCCATTAAGTAACAAAAATAATTCAAGAAACTCTTCTTGTTCTTCACAGTGTCGTCACCATGACGATTGTAATGTTCTCGGCTTTCGATTGCCCGTAATTAAAATCCCTAATTTTGACGGCACATGTTTTAAATGGTTAGAGTTTAAAGAGACATTCATGTCATTGGTTCACGACAATGACAAAATAAAAAATATTCATAAATTTCACTATCTCCATTCTTATTTGGAAGGGGAAGCTGCCCGCGTTCTATGTAATTTAGAAGTGACGGACAGCAATTATTCTGAGTCTTGGCAACTTCTTTGCAAACGGTTTGATAATAAGCGTCAATTAATCAACAATCACCTAAAGGCTTTATTTAATATTGAGTCCGTGCGTGAGACTGACAAGTCGCTTCGGTTCATTGTCGACCACATCACAAAGAACTTGCGGGCTCTCCGCACCCTTGGACTGCCTACAGAACAGTGGGACGTGCTCATTATTTACATGGTAACAGCCAAACTTGACGGCGGCACCTGCTACAAATGGGAAGAGCATAGGAATATACTGTCGGAGATTCCTACTTTAGTAAATTTTTTCGACTTCCTCAAAAACAGGGCTGATGTTTTAGAGACTGTAAATAGACAGAAGCACGACAAGAACAAACACCTACCGCCACAGCCTGTACCTAGGTCACACAGCAAATCCTTTGCCTTAACTACTAAACAAACGACTCCATTTTCTACAAAGTCGCCCTATGAATGTTTAGTGTGTAAGGCTCACCATCGTATTTACGAATGTACTACCTTTAAAGCAAAACCAGCAGAAGATCGGCGTTCGTTAGCTTCGACACTTAAACTGTGTGAAAATTGTTTAAGGGTTGGCCATGAGGTACAGGCCTGTAGACTTCCGGGTTCTTGTCGCCTATGTAAACAGAAACACAACAGTTTACTGCACGTGCCCGATAATATTGAAATGCCTAGTACTAGTACTAATTCATCCCACAATTTGGCTGCCATGACTAGCTCCGACGTCTTATTGTGCACTGCCAAGGTTCAATTAAAAAATCCTAAAAACAATAAAACTCTTATAGTTCGTGCTTTACTTGACAGCGGGAGTCAATCTAGTTTTATTAGCGAACGCGTCAAACAAACCCTAAACTTGACTCCTCAGCCATCGAATGTAAGTATAGTTGGCCTCTCAGATACCCCTCTAACTATAAATTCCAAACGTTGTTTCCTTCATCTTCAGTCGCTTAACGACTCCTTCAATGTCAATATGACTTGTCTAGTCATACCCAAAATTGCTGACAAACTACCTAAAGCTAATGTTGACGTAAGTCGCTACGATTTATCCCAAGTTCAACTTGCGGACCCCAATTTTTACGAAGCCTCCGCCATTGACATGCTTATTGGTGCTGACTTGTTTTGGGACCTGATAGGGTCCAATCAGCGGTCCTTAGGCGACAATAGTCCCTTCCTCCGTAGCTCTAAACTAGGATGGCTAATAGCAGGTCCTCTGCCTATATTATCTAATAAAGTCGCATTTACTCGATCTATTTACAAACCTATTCATTGTAATTTTACATTTAATGAGCCTAACTTACCTACAATACACGAGGAACTTGCGAGATTTTGGGAATTAGAAAATATTCCCCAGTCTTCCCCTTATACTATGGAAGAAAAACTTTGCGAACAGCACTACCTATCTAATACCTACCGACTAAATAACGGTCGTTTTTGCGTAGGCCTCCCACTTCGTGATGAGAAAGATTGCCTAGGCAACTCCTACTCGTTAGCTATAAAACGGTTTTGTAGTCTAGAAGCGCGCTTTAGGAAACAGCCTAACCTAAAAAAGCAGTACTCCGAATTCATACGTGAGTATGCCGAACTCGGTCATCTCGAAGAATCTTCTAATGACCGACCTGCCAATGCCTATTTTCTCCCTCACCATCCTGTAATAAGGGACCAAAGCGAATCGACCAAACTCCGCGTCGTCTTTGACGGCTCGGCGCGAACCACATCTGGGTTTTCCGTCAATGACTTGCAAATGGTGGGGCCTGTAATACAGGACTCTCTGTTTAACATATTAATTCGTTTCCGTCAGCACAAATATATAATTTCTGGGGATATCGAAAAGATGTTTAGGCAGGTTTTAATAAACGAAGCGGATCGTGATTTACAACTTATACTGTGGCGAGACCACGAAAATGAATCTTTTCGTGCTCTAAGGCTGAAGACAGTCACATATGGGTTTTCAAGTGCCAGTTTTCTAACAACTCGATGCATTTGGCAACTTGGCGAGGAGTGTACTGACCCCATGATAAAAACTATTATTAAAAACGACTTTTATTGCGACGACCTATTATCTGGGACCGACTCAGAGGAAGAGTTAAAGTACATTCAGCGTCGGGTGTCGTGTGAACTTGCCAAAGGTTGCTTTCCCCTTAGAAAGTACAGATCTAATGCTCGTAACCTTTTAACTGACTTAGCTTCGCCTGAAGAAGGTAACCTCATAATCAGTAATGCAACCAGCACTTTAGGTATTGGGTGGTCTCCTACTTCTGACAACCTCTTATTCCAAATAGACTATTTACCCAACTCTGTTTTAACTAAGAGGACAATATTGTCCTCTACCTTTAAAATATTTGACCCCCTTGGAATCCTATCATTATGTACCATAAAACCTAAAATCATTATTCAAACTTTGTGGTGTTTAAAATTGGATTGGGACGAAGAAGTGCCCCAAGACTTGCAAACCAATTGGTTAAAGTTTGCCCAGAATTTAAACGCACTTTCGTCCCTACAAGTCCCTAGACGAGTTTTAATTGACAACCCTATTTATGTAGAAATGCATTGCTTTAATGACGCGTCACAAAAGGCCTACGGCTCGTGCACCTACCTTAGGTCAAAGGACGCCGAAGGTCATGTGCAGAACCACCTTTTGTGCGCTAAAGCGCGCGTTGCGCCCTTAAAGACTACCACGATACCCCGACTCGAGCTCTGCGCGGCTCTGCTGGGGGCTCAGTTAAGCTCCGCCGTAACTAGCGCCTTACGCTGTCATATTGACCGGCATATTTACTGGACCGACTCTAAAGTGGTACTTGGGTGGTTACAGACCACAAACAAAACTCATACGTTCGTAGCCAATCGTGTAGCTGCTATTAGTGAACTCACCGATTCTTCCAACTGGCGTTACGTTCCAACGGCGGAAAACCCAGCAGACCTATGTTCACGAGGTATAGACCCCCATAATGTAGGTAGTGCTAACATTTGGTGGCATGGCCCCGCTTACCTACAGAAGCCTGAGACCTTTTGGCCAACTTTGGACTCGCGGGTCTCTGAACTCCCAGAGTTAAAAGCGTTATCCACTTTGCTGGCGGAACCTGCACCTGCGGCAGCAGCTATTGACGTTACCAAATTTTCCAAATTAACTAGAGTGCAAAGAGTATGTGCTAGAGTCCTTAGATTTATAAACAACTGTCAAAACCCACAGAATAAACTAATAGGCCCACTTCAAGTTATAGAACTTCAAAATGCCCTTTACTTACTACTCAAATTCGCTCAAACAGACTCATTCCCATTAGAAACTAAATGTCTAAAAGACAAAAAACCATTACCCATAAAATCTAATCTAAACTCACTCAATCCTTTTGTTGACGATCAAGGCCTCATTCGTGTCGGCGGCAGGATCGACAATTCTAATCACCCTTACGACAAACGGCACCCTATTCTCCTAAAAGGTAATCATAATATGACTAAGCTGATATTTGAGTATGAGCACCAGCGCCTTTTGCACGCGCCACCCCAGCTTTTGCTCGGTTCCATTCGTGACCAATATTGGCCAATAGGTGGTCGTAAATTGGCTCGCCACATCTATGATCATTGCGTCAGGTGCCGTCGGTTTAGGGGCAAAGGCATGATTAATATAATGAGCAATCTCCCACCTGAACGAGTGGAAACGGATTTTCCCTTTAATATTGTCACGACTGATTTCGCGGGACCATTTTTAATCACCGACCGTAAGGGTCGGGGATGTAAAATAACGAAATGTTATTTATGCATTTTTATATGTTTTAGGTATAGGTGCATGCATTTAGAAGCAGTTAGCGAGTTGAGTAAAGATGCCTTTATTTTAACTTTAAAGCGATTTGCGAAGAGGCATGCCCAAAATAATTTATTGCGACAACGGGCGTAACTATGTAGCGGCGGCTAAAGAAATAAAAGATTTTTTCGAGTCAAACAATCACTCTATTTGCGATTACGCAGCTCAGCGAGGAATTGAATTTAGATTTTCCCCGGTATACGCCCCTCACTTCAACGGTCTAGCCGAGGCCGGCGTCAAATCCGCTAAATTTCACATCCGTCGGATATTAGGGCAAACTCACCTAACATTCGAAGAGCTGGCGTCCTTGTTTGCACAAGTCGAAGCTATCCTCAATAGCCGACCCCTTTGCCCTCTGAGCCCCTCACCTAACGATTTCCAACCTCTTACCCCCGCTCACTTCATGATTGGCAGGCCACTGACTTCACTGCCGTCGCCGTGTTTCGAAGACTCCAATACTTCGCGCCTCGACCGGTTCCAGCGCCTTGAAAAAGCCCGTCAGCACTTTTGGAAACGATGGTCACGAGAATACGTCGCTGACTTACAACAACGCACGAAATGGCGCGTTAAGAGCAAAGATTTGCAGTTGGATGACCTTGTACTCATCAAGGACGAAGCCCCACCACTATGTTGGCGCTTGGGACGAATCAGCAAATTATTTCCTGGATCCGACGGCGTTCCACGCGTTGCAGAGGTCAACACAGCCAACGGGACCTTACGGAGGGCCCTTAATCGACTCTGCCTATTACCTGCCAGCCATTAAGCTGGTTTCAAATTCAAGCTTTCAAGCTAGAGCTCTCAACGGCCGGGAAGATGTTCACGCCTGAGGTTCACATTTAGTTTTAAGTCTTATTGTTATGTAAACTAGACTCAATTTGCATTGTATTCTGTCACACCAATCCGAACGCCTTAATATCACGACATATCTCAAACAACCAATCACAAATATTTATCTCACATACGTCACACTCCCTCCCATATCAACTTCCCACTTGCATTCATCCTCTCAAACAGAAACGTTGTACTTACTAATCTTTGTAATTAAAGAAAAATTATAAAAAAACCAAGTTTCAATCATCTCCTTGTTTCCATCCGGAACAGTCTTCTATAAAAAAAATGCATTCGGAATTATGTACTGTACCCAATATCATTGAATTTATATTATTGTCATTTTGCCTCGCCGCCACTCGGTCTGCACCAGCCCAATTACCCACCACCGTTAATGGTCACCATTGTTGTACAATGGGCCCTGGGCAGCCAGTCCCACGGGAACCTTCGCAGGATAATACTAATAGCAATAGGAGTCAGGTGCTCACGCCTGCTACCTGACTTGCGGGCGACGGTGACCATGCGATAAATATCTATATTAATAAACCAGGCAAGAGTACGTCGGACCATGCTCAGTGTAGGGTTCCGAGGCTGTTGTTGGCTGTGGAAGGGGGGGGGGGGGGGCGACACTTGACTCTAACAATATAAACGGATCCCTTAATCGAAAAATTGTTTTGACAAACCCACAATATTTTTGAAAGAGCTACCCAACGACATGCCACGATATAGATTAGAAGCTAAAAAAAATCCCTATGTTACGTGTAGGGGAGGTACATTAAAAAAAAAAGATTTTATAAACTATAAGGGTTCTTAATTCGACTACTGAACGCTAAAAAATGAATCGACGAAACGTATGTATGAACATAACTAGGTATTTTTCGGGTGTGTTTGTTATTGCCAGGACAAGGTTTGTCTACAAGAAAAAAAAAAGTCCATCGGGAATGTAGGAAATTAGCAGCAGCGGGGCTGAAAGCGCTGCAGCGCTGGCAGCCCTCTGGTAATAAGATAAAATTAAGATAGGCTTCATTGTTTTGTAATATCGATTGTATTACACTTTATGATGCCTTTTATTGCTTAACAAATAAATTCAATATAGATATAGCCGTGTCGCAAAATTGCAAACACCGTTGATTTTTTGCCTTTCTTACACTAAATACCTAAATGCATGAATTAGATAGTCAATAAAAAAATACAAGAGATTAGGCCCAAACTAAACTCTCAAGGCACTAGACGTGTTAAACATACTTATAGAGATAAACAATTATAATTACTTAAATACGTAAAAAACAAACAAGACTCAGGAAAAAATATGTTCTCATCACACAAATATTAGAAACCAAACCCGGACTGCTCGCTTCGTAGACAGGGTCACTAGGAACTACGCTAACTGCGTAGTCGAAGACAAGAAAGGTCAGTTCAGAGATCACTTAAAGAGATATTCTCGCCTATATCTCTTTAAGTGGGTTCTCTGCCGATTCGCCGACAAATCTTAAAAACGCAAAATAATATATAAAAACTCGACAAATCCTAACAAATAATAACTTCAGCATGGTTACTCTACGTGTAGGTAGCTACAATACAAATCGCTAAGGGTCGCCCACTGAGCAAATAGGATTATTTACCGCCATTACACCCCAATACGCATTCATATCCACAAAAAACTTACAATTTCATCCCACGCAGTACCTCAGAAGCAAATTGTCATCCCCAAACAGAAGTAAGAAGTCCTTATGCCTTTTTAACTTTAAAAACTGGTGGTATTTTTGCATTCGTTATGGCAAGTGCCTTGACGTTTGGTTTTTTACTTTTTGGAACGCATGATCGATTTGTTTCGATTTTTGTGATTGCTCAATCGACGTCAAAGTCAGGTACGCCGGTTTCCACCTTACGTTCGCTCCCACGTTTGTAATGGTTTTTTACGTGTCAGGTTCCATTCATATCTTTTGAATGAAAATATATTTATTTCCCTTTGACGAGAAATAATTTACGTAAAGTCACTGTACCTACTGGCTTTCTGTTCCAATTTTAGTAACCATCTCGCTTCTGGGTCTATATCGAGTGGCATAATAATTTGTTTGTTCTAATGTATTGATTTGTCTAAAATTTTCGTTCAAACAAAAAAAATGACAGGACATTGTCACACAAACCGACCTAGTCCCAAACTAAGCTCAAGGCTTGTACAAATACTTGTATAGGTAATTTAAAAAAAATACACATGAATATTTCAATTATTAGTACGTTTTGGATAAAATAAAACGTCGTTAGTCATTTTGAGGGACAACAATTCCACCGAATACCCTGTAATCTGTAAACTTTGACGACAGGTTGGCCTAGTTGGGAGTGACCCTGCCTCCGAAACCAGCGGTCCTGGGTTCAAATCCCGGTAAGGGAAGATATTTGTGTGATGAGCGCGAATATTTGTTCCTGAGTCTTGGATGTTTTCTATGTGTTTAAGTATGTATTTTTCTATGTAAGTAAGTTTATCGTTATGTAGGGTAATCGTACCAGTGAATGGACAAAATGATATTTTTTTCGCAAAACAAGGATTCTTTAAACTTCTATCATACGAAGTATTTTTTTAGATTGGCAAAATTACTAGTAACATCATAGTAACATTAACTTCAACTCAGGTGCTTTAGTTGTAACATGGCGGTCATCTAAAGTGGACGTGTCGCAGACGTGTTTTCGTTGTATGTGGCGGTATTAAGTAGTCCGGTAAATCACATTGTGTTTTATGTGATACTGTAATTATACCAAGCAACTACGATTCGAAGTATGTGTTTATTTTAAGTCTACAGAATACATTTTTTCTATTTAAATATCAAATTATATGCATTTCTTTCAAATTACCGATTTTAATAAATGAACCCCGGCGTTCATTCACTAGAACCGAGTGAATTTTTGATTTTGCAATATTGTGAGATTTAGTTATGGTATCAAAGTTTATTTTTGAGTATAATAGACGTTAATTGATTGTCCGTCATGTGGCCAGTATTCGAACAAAATCTTAAATGGGGTTCATTCACTGGTTTCCAATACAATCTATGAGCCAGTTAATGAACGATCATTATTTTATAAATACTCAGTAACTTAGTACAATGTCACGTTTTAACCGACTTCAGAAAAAAGGAGGTTCTTTGTACGACCGGTATGTATGTGTGTATGTGTGTTTATATGTATATATGTTTGTATCTTCGTGATTATCTCAAAAGCTACTGCACCGATTTACAAAATTATTTCTGGAATATACCTACCTAATCATTGTACTTTTGTAGTGGTTTATAAATAACAACCACTATGATTTCCACGTGGCGTTGCTTTTGGAAAGGTTAAACCTTCCAAAGACTGATTATTTTTGCTATCAATAACTTTAATAGAATATAAGGATGAGAATTATACACAATTAAGAAGAAATAAGTCAAAGGCTGACTACCTGTTTTATTACTTGAATTATTTATTTTCTAATAATAACATATATAACTCAAATACCTGAAGGTCTCAATTTGAGGTCAGCATAGTATTTAATCATGTTAACTCATATGAATAAGAAAAAACGGTTAAAAACATTTTAATGAAACTAAATCAATAAACAATAAAACACTGTTCATTCACTGGTTTCATTTGTTCATTCACTAGGAAATTGGGTTCATTTGCTAGTGTTTTAGGGTATCTTCGGCTTAAAATTATTATAACATTAAATTACGCTTAATCATTGTAAAACAAATGTCATAAAATCAAACAAGAATACTTGCTTGACTTATAACGACAGGTATATTTGACGGTCCCTGTCTCGATTTAAGTACAATGATTTTTTAAAGTTGAAAATCTCCTTAAGGGTTCATTCACTGGTACGCCTACCCTAGTACCCATAGTACAAACCTAGAGCTTAGTTTGGGACTAGGTCAATTTGTGTCAGATTGTCCCCTGATATTTATTAACTTGGAAACCTACAGGAATGTGAGCCTGTAGATATACCTAAAAACCAGTCCCAAATAATATTGACTCCGTTTCGCACACCACTCACAATTGCAAACGACCCTCTTACGATTTATCTATACCTAATTAAAACGACCAGAAACTAACACAACCACGAGTCAGCAAAAGTAATTCTAACATTGTGATGTCTCCTTCAATCTACTCTAACAATGGCAGCTATTGGAATCAAAAGAAACTTTAAATCAATTATGCCCTAATGACGCAACTTCCGAACGCAACGGAAACCGCAACCATAGAGCATAGAACATGAAGACAAAATGGCGGCCACCCGTGGCGAATGATTTGTCATCGCGGTAATGATACGATTGGTATGATCGACAATATTGCTCGGTAGGGGACACTGGTAATGACAAATAAATAATAAGACATCGATTAAACTTTACGGCTTGCTTTGTTAAACTTCAACGCAATTGCAAAGTTTCTCAACGGGTTTTTTATTGTACCTACAGCTAGTAATAATAATAAATAATAATAATAATAAAAAAATGATTTACCAACATAACCAGGAAAAGGTTACATTATAAAAATACATCATTAACATGGTTTATGCAGTGAAATGGGATTGAGACTCAGCGAGATCGCTGATTTTCAGTCTCCAACCATAACTTAAAACTAATTATGAACTAAATGTCGAGCAAGTTCGCTGCCAAGACGATGATCAATAAACAAGCACTGGCTAGTCAATGGATTACGATACTGTTTGTGGTCGGAAGTTTGGATTTACCTTGCTTTCTAAATCAACTTGAAGCTAATTGACAAAGCAAGACGAATACGAACTTGGCTGAGATTCTACACGGTAAAAACAATATTGCCTTTGACGTATTTCCGTATTGTCAAAGTTTTGACAACTCTTATTTACATGACAGTAATGGCAGCCGAGTTAAACAATACTAAAACATGCCAAACGCAATAATGTTTTAATCCCAGTAGAATACTCCCTGCTAACACAAATAGCAGTATCTCAGACAACACTCTTGTAGCAAATGCAACCTAATTACTAACGTGATAATAATAATAATAATAAATCACAGGACAATGTCACACAAATTGACCTACTGCCAAACTAAGCTCTAGGCTTGTACTATGGGTACTAGGCAACGATAAACTTACTTGTATAGAGAAATATATACAATCAAGAAAACATCCAAGACTCAGGAACAACTCGTGCTCATCACACAAATATCTGCCCTTACCGGGATTTGAACCCAGGACCCCTAGCTTGAACCATTGAATTTGAGATGCTGCTTATTGGTTTAGGAGGGCCTCTGATTATGCCCAGGGGTTTTCTCTCTACTCGGTATAACCGTATTCTTTTAAACTCCTAGTCTCTCTGAGCTCAGCTCAGCTCTCCACGGCTAGCACGTGACAGCGCGAATTAAGAAACTCCTCCATTTTTTAAGTCGGTTAAAAACTTCATATTATAACTTATAACTTATGAAAAACTCAGACAACCCCAAGTTTTCAATGAAACT
Source organism: Acleris holmiana (assembly GCA_949316455.1). Classification (NCBI taxonomy): domain Eukaryota; kingdom Metazoa; phylum Arthropoda; class Insecta; order Lepidoptera; family Tortricidae; genus Acleris; species Acleris holmiana. The sequence continues at coordinate 4,232,757 of OX438784.1, forward strand.
CAATATTCTCCAACAAGTAGCGATCGTCAAGCTATCAAATAAATTAACCGCAGTAGTCGTCAACATTCGGCACATAAATCAAGGCAACAATACGACTGCACAATTACATTGTGGATGCATCTATAGATGCCCTATCGCGGTGCATGGACCACACGTATGCAGTTTTTATGCACCCATTAATATTATGTGAGTAATTCATGTTTGTGATTAAATTCATCTGCGATTTTAAAATTGTGAAAATGGCTTGCGTCAGCTACTTGTTTGCCTAATGAAATTATTTGGTATGAACACAAAATATATTAAGTATGTGATCAAAATGTTGTCTCGAGTTTATTTTTCTGTATTTTACCTGTTTAAAATAATATTTTAAGTGTCAAGATAAAAAAAAAGACTGACGGTTTTGAAAGACATTTATACTTTACAAAATTTTAACTTTTTTTTATGTAGAGGACAAAAAAAGATAAATTGTTCATGTTTCTTCTCTTATTCAAAATAAATAATAGTTTGACCAAAACATATACCTAGATGTAGTAACTTTTTTACATGGTAGAGTAATTTCTTTACTGTAAAGGTATGGAAATCTCGGTGTAGTCAAATAAATAATTATAACAAATGAATTTTTCTTTTTGTGTTTTCTATTACCAGTTCCACTTTGTCTTTATTTGGAGTATCATTTGATATAACGTATAATATGGTGGAGTTAGCTGATTTTTCAATTCACACCATCTTAACAAAGACGTATTAAAGTCAATAATAGCACTGTCAAGAAAAACAAAAACAGATCACGTTTTGTACTTATAGCGACACGTTTATATGTTATCGAGTGTATCCACTAAGCATGAGTAATCAGCAGAAAAACAGAATCTCTCAAAGCTCCTCTTTCGGCTCAGGTTTCACTTTTTCAGCAAAATCTGTGAAAAACTCATCCAACGTAGTGACGTTCGTGTTCAATTTCTCGAACATCTCCAACTGCGCGGGATCGCGGAGAAACACCAATATTTCTTGAAAAAGTTTAAACGCCTTTCCTGTTCTTTTGTACACTTTATGACAGAGTGGCTTGAGGACCTGGAGAAGTTCCAAGACCGGGAGAAGGTTATCTTCAAACCCCTCCCTCGCAAACCAGACTTCAACGAAGAGATTCAGCAACCCATTGCACATGGGGGGCATCGACATTCGCTCGAACAAACCAATCTGCTTGTACTGTTTCAAGACTTCGTTATCAGTTTTAGTTTTCCTCTTTTTATCTCGCAGAATCATATGCTCCTTGACAATTTTGTTAAAGAGGCCCAAAATATTTCCGATCCTTGAAGGCTCCATCTTTATCATCTGTTCATAAAACGACTCTAACCCTTTCAACTTCATGACGCGGACCTGCGCGCTCGGCGTACCCGGCAACCACACGGACAGAATATCCATCGCGAATTCTTTCATGGTCGGGTTGTCATCATTTTCAAATATCTCCAGCAAATCGTCTAAGATTTTAAAAGGGATGACTGATTTGGTTGTAGTGGGCGCTATGTCGAACAGGGTTTTTATTAAAGATAAGATGCGGCTTCGGAGCGGTAGGAAGTCGATATCTATGTTTGGTGTGATGATTCTGTCGATGCCTTGTACTTTGAGGAAGTTGTAGACGTTGCTGGGTTCCTCCATGAACTCCAGTATGCTGTCTAAAGCTTCGGCCATTTTGAAGTAGAGTTTGTTGGTGTCTTCGACGGGTAGGATGCCGTCGCTCACTTGCTTCTCGGCGAGCTCTGCGGTTATTTGGAACTCGTCAAGGGCGTCGGCCATTCTTTCAGGCATGCTGTTTGTCTTCTCCTCCTCCCTCGGCATCGATGTCGCCACAAGCCCCGGCGATTCTGAAAATTATAAGCTATATAACCGCGTACAAATTGGTTAGTTTCCAGAATATACATTGCACATCGCATTTTTTGGAACAGCTCATGTTTATAAGACACAGGTAAAGTGTAAATATGACAAAAATAAATTCAGACTTGATATTTTTGTGTATATTCATAGGGGAGTACAGTAGTGCTAGAGATCTTCTACAGTACTAGTGCGGGTTCGGATGAATGAGAGCGAGTGAGAGAGAAGTACTATTCCGAAGGTTGTTTTATGAGCTCTGCTGTTGAACTGTACTGTCTTGAACTGTACCATTTGATTAATATAGCTTAGTAAATTCGTCCGTGACAGTCCCATGGTCCGCGGGTGACGAATGTATGCGCGCGGCGGGGGTAGTCTGAGAGGAGTGTCAGTCGGCCGCCGTCGCTGATGGCGGTAACTTGTACATAAGCGCGGACGTACATAACAAAATGCACACATGATTGCTAAGCAAAGATGAGTCCGACAAAGGCCAAGCTATTGGACGTCAAGCCAAACAAATTGTATGTAATGTATAGTACTTCAAAAAATTCAAGTCAAATTTATGATAGAGACAGTTCAGAAAACAAAGTTATAAAAGTGACGACTGTGAATAATTTAATTTAGTTTTTCTGACTTCTTTTTCAGTATACTGATAAATTATAATACCAACATTAAAACAAGATTTACTCCAATTTTAGTCTACTATGTTAATAATCGATATCACGTTTATAAAATATTAGTATATGTACTGCATTATCAAATTACGTCAATGAAGAATATTTTTAGTGATATCGGCAGACATTCGTATCGTAGGTACGTAGAGCAACACGTCATAGACTTGTAACATCCCCCGCCCCTCGCGCGGACCATGGAAGTGGCACGAACGAATTTGCCAAGCTGTAGTTTAAACTGAGCTGAGATAAAATCATAGGTACCTCAGTAGAATAGTCTTGATCCGAACTGTCAAGATTCCAATTCTGGTACCTATTCTACCCAAATTGATACCGTCTCGTTAACCTGCAGAACTCGTTAACCATAGTTTTTATCCACGATGGCACCTAATTGCTCTTTATGGCTCCTTAGGAGCAGTATAGATACCTCTTGCTGATGATGTACCTAACTATATGTATGAATATGAACTCTTATATAGTACAATAAAAACACGGGCAATATAAAAAAAACAATACTTATCCGATGATAATAAAATAAAATACATACATACATAACATCTCGCCTTCATTCCCAGAGTGGGGTAGGCAGAGCTACAGAAATACCAAATAAAATAAATCAGGGGACGATCTCTCAAAAATTGCTTTAGTCCCAAACAAAGCTCTAGGCTTGTACTATGGGTGCTAGCATCGACGAACTGTACCAGACAACAGTAAACATACTTTTAGAGGGAAATCCATATTTAAATACAAATAAAACATCCAAGACTCCAACTCTTACTAATGCCAGGAATCGAACCCGGGACCGCTAGCTTCATAGGCTGATCATGTATCGTTGAAGTGTGTGTTTGTTGGTTTATCTTCATGGTTCAACGTCTAAGCCAAGGCAATTGATGTGAAATTCAGCACAGAGTGTAAGTTAACATCCCGGAAACGGACAGTTGATACTTTTAAATATTTAAAATCGGACAGTTACCGAAGAATAGCGATAAAGTTAAAATTAACAAGTCTAATAAAACGCAAGCTCTAAAAACCCCACTGCAAATAAACCCCCCCTTACTTTGACTTTTATTACTTTGATTTAAATAGCCAATGCCACTCCCACAACCAAAATTAATCTAACGGCACATCATAATTATGTCAAAAGCCCATCGAGCCGTTTAGGCTGCAGAGGTTGCCAAATAAATATACGTGCATATGACGTACATTCGCTCGAAATACATAAGCCTCCTGACGGGGGCGGGTGAAGAGGAAACTTACCTAAACTCTCAGGATTTAACGAAGAATTCAGATGACCAGCAACAAGTCCAGAAATTATGGCTATCGCAACTAAAAACATGGGCAAGATATTCATCGTGAAAGTCATCGGAAAATTTACAAAATACATCAAATGATTGACATTTTCCTGACTCTCTTTTTATCACATAAATTTTCACTGAGATTATGACAGTGTGCCAACATTTATCAAAAAAGTCTGTATCTCAGTCTGAAAAATATACAACCGCATAAAATGCCATGGGTAAAAGATTGCGCAGCAGACTCTTTTGATTCTTCTATTTTAAAAAGTATTCTTAAGTACATTGCAATAATTCCATAAGTCCTCAGAGAATTTTGATTTTAAATATGTTTTAAAGATACGTTAATACAACTACAATAATAGTTATACTAGTATTGTATATGCTATGCTATCGAGCTAAAAATCTTGACGTTCCTTGAGTGACTTTTATCTTTCAGTTTTCAGTAGTAAATAATCAACAAGTAGTCTTTTATATCGTTTACAATTTCCAAGATTCCGTTTACTGTTTTACTCTAACTCACTTGACATTGTCGAAATCACTGCGTTTGTCGCGGTAGACCGCCATTAATAAAAAATAATAAGTAATACAATTTCCAAAAGCTCAAATTTAGATTTGTAAAATTTTACTTTTTGTTTGCAACTAAAGTGTGATTTATTTATGTTCAAAGCAAGTAACGGTCCCCTATGTTATAGACCGTGGGGCAATATTTCACACTTAGTGCTAGAGTCTTCGGTAAACCAAGACACATTCATATATTTAAACTCGGGCGACCTACTGTGTGTTATGAATTTATATGAGGCCCAGACCATTCTCAGCGACACAGTGGCGCGATGTCGCGATTGCTTGGGTTGCTCCACATAAACTCGTAGACAGATCCGAGCGCCGTCGCCGGCTGCGGTCGCCAAAATCGAAATCATACCTTTACGCATTATTTTTGTTAGCTGTTTAGGTTAAGAGTCCCAGCGTCGTGCACGGTCCATTGGACGCCTGATGGACTCCAGCAACTGTGCGGCCGGCTGGTGCAGCTCGGGAGGACCCTGCTACTGCTTCCTAAATGAAAAGTCATCAGTCGTCCTTGTATCTGTGCTAAGTCTGGTAACTGCCGCGCTTCCAAATTCATCTTAAAAACAAAGTCAAAAATTTAAAATCTTTACTGTAATGTGTATCGACACATTATGGGAATGTGATGCGGAGGAATGAAAATATCGTCAGGAAAGTTTTAGGTATGTATGTGGATGTCTATACGAGTAGGGGAAGACCAAAGAAACGATGGATGGACAATCGAGTTGGCGACTAATAGAGAAGTATGGAAGAAAAAGACATGTTGCTTCGATCCCAAATTAGTTGAGGTAAGGGCAGGGGAATAATGATGTGTATCTACACATTTTGATGGGACTGTAAAGAGATTGGACAGTTTGCCCGAGCCGAAAGTACAATAGGAAGTAATCCAGTTTAAAATGTATTACTATTCACGTTAAGTATGGGAACATGCCACCAAACCTATCATTGTTCTTACGACTTGTGATTCATAATGATTAATGAAAATTAAATTAGGTACATGATCTTGTTGACGAGTAGGCGGGAGTACTCGTATTTGAGACCTAAGACGAAGTTTGTTTCGAAGTTTGAAGTCAGTCAGTCTACCAGACTGGCAGACAGACAGAGTTACTTTCACATTTGTAATATTAGTATAGAAGTATGTATATTTATAACCGACTGATCTTCGTATTACGAGTTATAGTATCCCTTACTGGTGCCTGTCAGCTTGGTGTCCACTACTGGAGCTATCACCCATTTCTTAACCTTTTGACCGCCACGGCCGCCAGCTAATTTTAGTGCCCCTGATGCCAGCGACGTCATATGCCGCAACCACGCCGATACAAAATGTATGGAGCGTACCAAGCGCCCGGCGTCACCAGCAATAAAATCCGATGACGAGATTTGCTGGCTTTGACGGTTTAAGGGTTAATATTTGTGAAACAGCTGGTGTCGGTGGCAGACGAGGTGTCCCCGGCCCCGATCTGCTGCAGCGACCTCCCCGGACAGCTCGACGGCCTGCGCGACCACGTCGCCGCACTGCACGACGTGCTGCAAGTCTTCTTCCAGGCAGCCAACATTTTGCTCATCGTCGCCTCCATCTTTGTTAGTGAAATAACCTTGATTACAATTTCTAGCAATCCAATAAGGTGTTCCTTACTTCTGTTGTTGGCTCCTTACCGAATGATTTTTACTAGCTGTTGAAATACGTCGCGTAGAAATCGTTTCGATCCCAGGAAACTAAACCAAACTAACTAAGTAAACTATATACCAAATTTCATCGACATCGGACCAGCGGCATAGCCGTGAAAAAGGACTAACAAACAAACACACTTTCGTATTTATAATATTAGTCTGGATGGCGTGGAGTAGGCAAACGAGCACACAGGCCAGCCGATGGTGAGTGGGACCTGAGACCCGTAGACAATTGCAATCAGAAGACTACAATCTCATGCCGTCCTAAAACTGCAAATGCGTCTAAAAGACTACCCCCTTACTTATGAACGTGAAATAAGCTTGGAATAGTTTATGCCATGCTTTGTCACTTTCTGTCAGATGCAAATGTCACAATTACAGATAAGGACAAAGCATGGCATAAACTATTCCAAGCTTATTCCACGTTCATAAGTAAGGGGGTAAGACGGAATGAATTTACGCTGAAATAGCCATTTCACCGCCAGTCTTATCCCCATATCGGGATTCAACAATGGGTGCGGCGTTTCTTCTCAGCAGTGGTCTCCTCTTAGGAATCGCTTGTAAGTTTGACGTGTATAAGTGCCCGTGCGGCCTACTAACTGAATAAACAACTTTTATCTTCTTTCAACCGTGTGGTTGCCGGGTTAGAATAATGCCACTCCATGTCTTTCCGTGGATGTCGTAAGAGGCGACAGAGGGAGTAAAGGCTTGGAGTACTGTTAGCCGACGGGCTTGCAACCTGTCACTAAAACACTGATAAACGTCTTAGCCTGATTGTGCTAAATGTGTTTATAGAATTATTAACAAGTTTTTTAGAAGTGTTGATAATTCTGTACGTAGCTCTGCCTACCCCGCTCTGGGAATGGAGGCGTGACATTATGTATGTGTCTTTTATCAAACTGAACACTGCTGCTTGGCGTTAGGTTAAAGGATAAAAAATAAAGGTGGTAGCGAGCCGGAAGCACCCTGCGCAACGTCCTACCACATCTATTAGATAGATAGATTAGATAGATTATTTGCCAAAAAAGGTGTTACATTTAAATTACAAACAGCACCGTGCACTATATTTAATGATAATAGAATTGGTAATTCTACAATCAATAGGTGCCAATAATAGTTGGTGTTTTGGATGCCATTAATTTAGATAAAAACGTCAAGTCTTAATTAAAAACAGTATCTAATAAGTTGAGAGGTTGAAAAGTTGGGATGGTTCAAAGTTACATTCTGATTCAGGCACTGATCTGTTCCACGTCCTGGGGGGTTATCATGAGCTAGCTTTGCAGTTCTGTTTACGGTCAGCGTAAAGGACAGAGCTATGGCGGTTATATAGCTCTGTCCTTTTCTCTGAGCGTAAACAGAACTGCAAAGCTAGCTCATGATGACCCCCCTGGTGACACAGTGAGGGTGCACCGCCCCAACGTCCATGACAATCCAAACAATAATAATCTGATCAGTCGCGGCTCTAGCGAGGGTCTAGACCATACCCTTAAACCAAAAACAATATCGCCATAAGACTTCAATTAAGACTAGGACACCAAGGTGTTAGCATTATCAGGTTTATGGAAATGACAGCTTGTTTCCTTCGGCAGGACACCCCGGCTCTGATGCAGGTGTACGTGTGGGGAGCCCTGGCCTCTATCGTGCTGGGCTTCGCCGCCGCCATCTTAGACGTTCTGCTGCGTGCCAGGAGTGGCAGCCGCTGGGTCATCGCCAACTTCGTCTCCGAGGTCGCCTTCCTCTTTGGTAATATCGTATTTATAACTAAGACGGGATCCCTTGAAATGTCCAAACTCATTTCATCGAATGTGTCGTTTGACCGAATTTCATTTCATCGAAAGCTACTTTCTACTGAAATCATATTATTTTTAGGTTATCTTAATCATAGGTTACGCAGGTTAGGTTAGGTCAGACCTGTGACCACCAAAAAATTACAACTGCTGCACGATGAAATAAGTGTCAACATTTCAAGGGTAAACCTGCTCCAAAACATGGCCAATGTACAGGGTCGCATTGTTGATGCAGAGGAGCAGAATTTTCATAATTTAAATTACTGCTAAGTGAATGATCTGGGGAGTTAATATGACATAGCTATGCAGTTCTTTTTACGGCGAGCGTAAAGGACGGAGCTATATAACGCCATAGCTCTGTCCTTTACGCTCGCCATAAATTTAACCCCCCTGGGGTAACTTACATGAACATCTAAGAGTGTAAATGCTAATTTAAAAGCACCTATTACGGGCAATGCTCCAGTGGTGAACATTAACTTTTTTTTTCAATGAAAACTTGGCAATACCGAACATTTGATTCTAATAGTGGTAATCATTAAAATATAATTGTAACGCTAAAAGCATATCAATCTCGGAAATCTCGGATTAAGAAACCCTAAACAACCACGGTGTCTGTATTATGCACGCACGCAGTTTTGCTTTTTAATTGGTTTCAGTTTTAAATAGTTACACTAACATTTAATTTATAAGGATTACTAACAACTTTGCGTAGACCTTATCTGAAATAAACAGTTATTGTTATTATTAGTTTAAATAATTCTTTATTTTTCTGTAGATTAGGGTTTTTTAATATAAATATTCAAATATAAAAGTAAAATAACAATACTGATATAAAATAATCATTAAGAACGAGCAAACAAATGGCAAAAAAATACGTTTGTTGGATTGGATAATCCCTCTTATATTTATTTTATGTTAATGCTTTTTTTTTTTTTAATAGATTTGTTAATGTTACGCTATGTAAATGGTTACTAGAAAAAAGATTTTACTCTGTCAGGAATTTTTTATCTGTAAGAAATAATTAATGGAATGGAATGTCATGTAATATTAATAATTAAAGGTATATAATTTAAGTTCACAATCACATTTGCATGCTGGTGTCGCCGGCGAGAGCGCTGACCTTATGTATATTATTTATCAACCACTGTAACCGCATCTCAAGTGAATAAATTTTGATTTGATTTGATTTTGATTTATAGTGAATATACAATAAATATTCTGTGAATATTTCAACTGTCTACCTTTGCCATAATATCGAGCAAAAAACGGTAAAACATCACGTTTGTGCATGGGAGCCCGCTTAAATATTAATTTTGTTCTGTTTTAAGTATTTGTTGTTAAAGCGGCAACATAAATAGATCATCTGTGAAAATTTCCACTGTCTAGCTATCACGGTTCATGAGATACTACTTCCAGCCCCCTATCCCACAAAACTTTACAAGTGTACAAGTTAACAATATTGTCAACTTTTTCTATGGAAAACCTTACAAAGTTAAATTGTACTTGTAAAGTGTTGTGGGATAGGGGGCTGGTGACAGACGGACAGCGGAGTCTTAGTAATAGAGTTCCCGTCATACCCTTTGGCTACGAAACCCTGAAAAAGTCAAGTCCGTGCGAAAAAAATCATTTGTTAATTTAATTTCCAGTACTATACCTCTGCATGCCGCTGGTGGATGAGTACCGACGGGAACTAGAAGAGAGTCGTTAGGCGGCAGTGTACTCCACCAAGCTATGTTTAATACTAAATCCTTAATAATATTATAAATGTGAAAGCGTGGATGTTTGTTACGCTTTCACGCAAAAACTACTTGACGAATCATCATGAAACTTTGTACGCACATTCTAGGAGGTACCAGAAGTAACATAGGATACTTTTTAATAATAAAAAAAAAAAAAATTAAAAAAAAAATTGTCACGGTGTACCAGTTTATTTCGATTGCTTAAAACAACAATGGCATATAGGCACCAAGTTGAATTCCATTGCAGAACTGAGATATTCGTATTATAGTCAGCGTGAATACGATCAATCAGAAAACGGGTCTCTTAGAGAGTACCGATCATTTTAGTGGTGGTGCGGATCGCTACCACCATCTTATCCATTAACCACCCGCCAAGCAACAGTGATCGCATTGTTGTGTTCCGGTGTGGGGATAAGACAACCGGTGAAATTACTAGCATAGAGGCATTCCATCTTAGCCCTCAGGGTTGGCAACGCATTTGAGGTCTAGGGATTATAGTCTTGAGAATTCAAATGTGTATGGGTCTCAGATTCCACTTACCATCAGGTGGCCTGAGTGCTCGTGTGCCTTCTCCTTAACATAAAAAAAAAAATAGGGTACCGAAGTGTGTAAAATAATCGCAATGAATTTCGGCTTGGCGCCTATAGAACGAAATGAGGTAGATTTAAAGACTTATTCACCTCTCATGATAAGTACTTAGGCTATTTTGACGCAATAATTTTTACGTTCGTAAAATTTTTTCATAGCGTTAATTACCTAAAGTCAATATCTTATTGTGTAGAAGGTGACAATCGCCCATCGCGGTATTGCACGAACCAGTGAAGTTAAGTGCAGCAATTAGAGGTGACGTATAACGTTATTATTTCGTTAAAGCAAATCTTCGTTATGATGAATACCGCTAAGGATCAGTTTTAAACCGTTATTATAATAACGTTATAGATTGTGAATAACTATATTATTATAACGTTACCGTAAATTAACGCCATTACCGATATACCTCAGAAATACACAGGGGATGTATGGTAGTGTACCTAATGATACCTTTTAGTTGCTCAAAAGTGGTACTCTGTATAAATTCAATTTTTCGTCGTAGTGCTTTTTCCTTTTTGGAGCTTCATATCGTGCGGAAAGTTGGTTTTCCTATTAGTGTTAATTTCCATGTATTTCCCTTAATGGTTCAAATTGCACTGTGATTTTTTATCGGACTAAGAATTAAGTACTTAACTGTCTTTAATAATTACTGTTTTATTTTTGTTTTATTGAAAAGTTATACAAATTTACGTCGTTTGATGTTCGACTTGAGGGACGTTTTCAAAAAAAAAATTGTTAACGGCCTTAATTAAAACAAAACTTAAATGGTTCCTTTGTGTAAAGTTACCCATATAATATGTATGACTAACTTTCGTTACACAAAGGAAGCGATCGTGATTTTGTTTTCATTAAGCCTTTATCGATGTATTTTTTTTTAAATCTACCCTTGAGTTACATTATCCTCAATCCTAATTCACCTTTGGGGAAAAATATAAAACCAAAGGTTTTTAGTTTTAGATAATGAGGATATAAAGGGGTGATGCGACTGTTTGTAGCTGCGAGCAGAGGAATTAATACAGTTGATATCAGACTACCAAACATCATGTAGTAGGGTGAATCATTTAGATCGATCAGTATGGGAAACTGAAACTATAAGACATACGAAGATCTGTTCTTAGGAACAATGTCATCGAACCTAGTGACAAAAAAAACTGCATCCATAGATTTATAAACGAGAACCAGAGGGGCTATTGTCTAACGCACTCGCAATCGCAACCGGCTTCAAAGTGGAGCAATTGTTTTCATATTGTATGCAGACGAGCGTTCGATTTTCAAAATGAAAACGATCGTGATTGCGAGTGCGTTAGACAATAAGCCCTCTGTACCTACTTAGCTCAGAAATCGAACACGGACGTTTTAAAAAAAAAAAACACTATTTCCATTTAGATATCGATTGTATAGGTCTTAAATAGTAAATGTTACTATGAAAAAAGATATCTAAAATGAGTAAAATCCATGGTTTTTTATTTCCGTTAATTAAAATTAGTAGGTGTTCGAAATGATAGCCATTTTATTCCAATACAACATTCAACTCGTTGATGTGAGTAAAATCACAATTGTCTTTATGCTGCTTTCACATTTGTAATGCCATTCCTAAACGCATTAGTAAGAATGCATATTATTTATTTTCGATATCAAACATATCGAAAATAAATAATAAATGAAACATCATAGTAATATTTACTGCTTAAGACCCACACACTCGATATCTAATTCACGTCATTGGATTTTGGTGCCGGGGACGCCGGGCGCTCAGTACGCTTCTTACATTTTGTATCAGCGCGGTTGCGGCATATGACGTCGTCGGCGTCTGGGACACGTAAAGTTACAGCCGACCGTGGCGGTCTAAAAGTTAATTATAGGATCACAGCAAATAAGTTCAACACATTTTATTTTAAATAGTTTTCATTTAATATTTTTGTACTATCTACTATATACATCGTGAATTAAATATCTATAGAAAAAAACATCGAACGTAAATCTAGCTACATAATACAAACACGCGGGGCCAGCGGAAAGTACCAGGCCATACAAATAAAACAAACAAATATACAATATTTACTCATTATCCATCGGGATAAATGTCCCGGGAAATCCAATCACTAATTGCTAATTATAATAAAAAAACAGACATAGCCTTTCCTTTCCGTCGTCTCGGCCGTTCACAACATAATCTTAACGCAAATAAACTCAAACATTTGCCTACATCTCAAAAGCGGTATAAGTAGTTTGATACTACGCAAGAGCTCAGCCACTAGCAGCATTCTCCAAATACAAGGTTGCCATACGTCAGAATTTTAAAGTCCAAAAAAGAACCTTACATTTTAATAGGAAATGGTCCATTTTTAAGGCACCCTGTGGCAGCCAGAGGTTATACTACATTAAATATGATCACTAAATAACAGGAGAGCTTCAGTTGAAGCAAATGGGCACGAATCGGCAATTGTCAGGAGTTTATTCATTTTACGTATGGCAACCCTATAAAAAGAAAGTAATTCCACATCACCGCACGCATCGCGCTACGCCACCCTAAATAAAAACTCTTAACGCTCCTTTAGCTACATTTTGTTGATTTCCTTGGCAACACCTCGGTCTACCAACATAATTATACATTGATGTTCGTAGTGTCATTTCTTAAAGCTGGTGTCTACCATCTTTTTAGAATACTAACTTCTCAGCCTTTTCATGTACATTACATAATTTGGGGTCACGCTAAGGTCCATAAAAAATGGTATACGGGGACCTACACGCCCATAATCAAATTAAAAAGTCACGTCACCCTGTCCCTACTCTCAGAGTATAAGAGAGATGGGATAAGTGATTTTTAATTTAGAAGTAATCTAGCCGTGGCGGTTCTAGGACGGAAAAATCGAAATAAGGTTTACATTGAAGTTGGAAAATCCTTATGAAACAATTTTCTATCATTTTCAAGTACCACAAATATACATATTCAAATGGTCAAAGTAGACTTATGACGTGGCAGAAAGTAGAAAATATAACGTACAGTATCTATACTTCCGGGCTTCGTATATAAAGTACTTCTTACGACCATTCCCAATATTCAATTCACAGTTAAAATAATTATGCTATTTTGGTCGTCTCGTCAGTAGGTAACTGGGTGAACAAAGTTGGACCATAGTTAAAGAGTCGTTAACCACACAAACAACGAAGGCAAAAACAAATCCGTTGTGCCACAAAAAGTATCCATACAATTTTATTGTATGGATATTTTTGGCACAACTGAAGTTTCGTAGAATTTATTGGATTGTCTACATTCATAATTATTTGTTTAGATAGATTTTTCTGTTTGACAGGGCTAAACGACAGTTAGGTTGGATATTGGGAACAGCTGTTATCCGTTTAGCAATCCGAATTTCTAATTACACAACGTTTAGCCAATGAGGTAGTAAGCATACAAACGCAGCTACGTTTAATTAGTTAAACGGCTTGTCTGGTTGAATTGATTTTTTTCCTAATATTATTTATCCTGAGACTCAGTTTTCCATAGGAGGTACATTATCAAGGCAATTATATTTAACTTTATTTTAACGACTATAAAGTTCATTTTAATTTGTTTCAAAACTGAAAATGGCATTAAAGAGCAAACGAAATTGAACTTTATCTCCATGCGGGTAGATTCAAATTCCTATATACGAAAATCTCCCTGTTGGTGGGCCTCACGAGGATATTGAAACACAATTCCAGGTCGAAAATTGAATCTCATTTACAAAAGTTAATAATGGTACAGTCATGAGCATAAACTTATGACCCATTCCAAATAAATCTGCTTGAAGTTGCCAATGTCCTTAGAGATGCCAAGTCATTTGTAACTTAGAGGAAACTCAACCTTATTGCTGTAGAATGTCAGATTGACTTTGGATCTAAGGTGGGTACAAATTTAAATCTTTGACTGTACATTCTCGTCATTTTTTTATTGTTTCCTAATGGAATTGATGGTCATAATTAGCATGCTGATTTAATCATAATTGGCATGCTGATTTAACATTAAGGTGTAAATTTAAGTCTTTGACCGTAAATTCTCGACAATTTTGTATTGTTTTTGGAATTGATGGTCATACATAATTGGCATGCTGATTTAACATCAAAGTGTATTATTTTTTTTTATTATTTTTTTTTTATGTTAAGGTGAAGGCACCCGAGCACTCAGGCCACCTGATGGTAAGTGGAATCTGAGACCCATAGACATTTACCACTCCACTTGTATCCACTTGTGTATGTAAAACCAGGGGCGTTAATAGTACTCGGCTGTCTATCGTTGTCAAATTCTAGCTGGAAATTGTCAGTATATTTTTTAATTAGTAGTATTTTATAAGCACTAACACATTATCATATTGAATACCAAGTTTAACCAGCATAAATCTGAAATTTCAATGGAATTATTTTATAATTATTCAAATGGCGGCCATGTTTTGAGCGAGTTTCTGTGATGATTATGCTTGTAAAAAATAAAAGTAACCTCATGATCATAGTATTTTAACACTCATAGTCATACCCTAACCTATTCAATGCCGGCAACGCAATATAAGCGATACCCTGTGTATCACCCAGCGCTTTTAACGCAACAAGTATGATGCGATCGTGCGGGTTAATTTATAATCAGAGCCCGGAATTTTCGTAGCACTTTTGAGCTGTCATAGGGACTTCTCGTTTATCGACTTCCGATATACCTACATGTGTATATCGATAAATACAGAATAACTTTTTTTTAACATGATTACAGTCTTATCGCGAATGAGCGATCTCTTCGAGACAAGATAAAATTATGACTGTCTAGTTCTTTTATAGATAAACTAATGATGACAATTGTTAGTAACTTAAAACTAACTTTGAACATCAAATTGATAAATGTTACACAGAGATGAACTGATTAAATGTAGAATTGTTAACTATTAAATTTTCATTGCAAATCTCTATTTAACATTTTCAGCCACTCAAAAGTTATATAAAAGAGATCGCTCTTTGGCGATAAGACCGCCTGTTGTTTACATTTACTTTTAATCTTCATTGATATGTTGTGTTGTGTTCTATAATGTATCGATAAAATTATGTATATCGAAAGTCGATAAACGAGAAGTCCCTATGACACATAAAAATTGCTACGAAAATTCCGGGCTCTGATTATAATATATAAACAAATCACGCCAAAACCATAGATATTCTTCGTATTATGTCTAAGTACCTGGGCGACCGAGCTCTGCTACTGCCGACTTGACAGATTGATTTTTTGACCCGAACAACCCCTATTCCACAATTTTCATAAAAATCGTTAGACCCGTTTTCGAGAGCGTGATTACAAATAATATTGCTCGTTTTAATAGTATAGGATAGCAAATCATTCAAAGCTAGAAATTCGTTTTCATCACACTAATTAATTCATTTTATTTCAAAATATTACGCATGAGGGAACAGAAAAGGAGTAGTGTTATAGTTCTGTAAGTGGACTTCACAATAATTGGCACTTGTATGGAATCCATCATCGACCTTGTTAAGTGTCGTCTGATAAATCTAGGAATTTAATAAAAATAGTTACTACGTGAATATCATTTCATTTAACATTCAGAGTATACGACAACAAAACCTAATAGCTAAGATATAAAACCAAAAAGAGCAGGATAGATCAGGCTGCTAAATATTATATACATATACAGTTCGGTAGTAAACAATAAAAAAAAAACAATACCAAAAACACATGAATGTTTGTTATTTTTGATATAAACTAAATATTTCTACCCAATTGGATCAAGTAAAAGTTTAAGGAGAGATTGAAAGCAAAACAACAAAAGCAAACATAATAGTAAACCTATTTCAACGATAAATTATATTATAAGAGTCCTTATAAGGGTATTTTTCAATTAATTAAGGACTGAAATTAAGTTACGGTAACTTTTACATGTGAGGAACGAAAATTAAATAGTTAATTCTCGTTACTCACGTGTAAAAGTTTCCGTACCTAACTTAATTTCAGTCCTTAATTAGGTACAGACAAGTTCAAAAGTATGTATACACTTTAGTACCTTGTCACTTTAATCGCTTGGATAATTTCATATGGCAGTCTAAACATGACGTTAAATAGACAAGGTACTAAAGTGTATACATACTTTTGAACTTGACTGTACTTTGAAAAATACCCATAACTGAGAGTTTCAAGTCAGTTCCTCTGCTAGTGATAGTGGTGGAAGTAAAAGATCAAGAAAGAATGTAAACCGATACGGCTATCCTTAACTGCCAACCTACCCACAGACAGTGGAAACAGTAGTTCGTCTTCAAACAAAGGTATATATCGCTTGCTTGCATGTGTACAAGCAAACTCAACAGGGCGCACCGACCGGAGGGCTTATTGTCTAACGCACTCGCAATCACGATCGTTTTCATTTTGAAAATCGAACGCTCGTCTGCATACAATATGAAAACAATTGCTCCATTTTGAAGTCGGTTGCGATTGCGAGTGCGTTAGACAATAGCCCCTCTGGTTTAGTCGCGGCCGCGCTGTTACCGCTTTTGGTTGCGTATTAGGGCGCGTACACATAGCGATCCGTTTTACAGGTATGTTACATAATGGCGTATGTAATTGTATGAGCGAGTTTACCTTCAATACAGTATTCCGGATTCAGTAAAAAAAACGGTCCGTTTTAATGTATACGTAAGATGAATACCCGGCTTGCGAGCATCGACGCATCCCTAGCGGCAATAGGTATCAGAAACTCCAAAGGGCCGGGGCCGGAGATGACCCACTTTTCTATTTATACTGTGGTACTATGTGAAAATAATCCTTGACATAGCATATTTAAAACATTAAATAATTAAAAGTAGTATCAGAATTCGTTACCGTCAAGTCAGGGAGGGAAAATAACCGATTGAAAAATGACCCGCTTTTACTTTCGATTTTTTCTTAACGGATTATACTGTTTTTTTATTTACTTGAAAATGGCGGAATCACTACGGAACCGCCATAAGTAAGGAGAATATAGTTGTAACCTAGAAGCATCCTTCCTTTTTTGGACAGTAGTGTAAAAAATATAAATCTCTTGATAATTAGATTCTTAGAGACATAATTTTTGATACTGGTGCTATTACATTTTTGTCCTCGAGTGTTTCTAATCAACCAAGTCATGCCTCACCATTTAATTGGACATTGCACATTATAGTAACATTACATTACATACCTAGGGCGGTAAAACAAAGCAAGTCATAGATCGCCGGTATTTCACTGCCAAGAAAGGGCGACAAATATGCGATCTGAGACTTTCTTTATTACCTGTGGCGTGTACGCAATTTTACGTAGTCACCTGGCCAAGAAGCAGGAGTTTTTGCCCGCATTGTGAGCGATAAACATTTCTTCCACCATGGGACCATCCATAAAGTACGTCACACTTTAAGGGGAGAGGTCGACAAAGTTGACATTATGTGACAAGGGGTGGAAGTAATCCTAAGTTTCGTGACATCACATTTCAAAATCAAATACATTTAAGTATTAAAATGCCAAATTTGAACCCAAACGAGAACGAAGTGACTGCTATGCCGGTTATAAATAATTTGATGGAGTAAGTTCAAACTCCGTGAACTCAAGGTGATTAAGTTCGTAACTACAATTATTAATATAATTATTAATTGGTTGTTTTGTTAATTTTTTCAAATGTTTCATTTGATATAGATTATATAAAAAAATGGAAATAAAACATATTTTGGAACTGCTGTTTTAATTTCATAACTTGTAGATGTAAAATTGTAAAACATGTGACGACCCTAGGGGGGTCTCACAAATGTGACTATTTATAAAATTAGTGTGACGTACTTTAAGAATGACGTTACGGCCCAGGACAACGTAAAATTAAGAACTGGCGCTCATTATTATAGATTAAAAAACAGTAACGCCTTGTATGTTGCAAGGATAGAGCAACACGCGCGTGCGACCCAACATCAAAATAATGATTATCAATCAACAGTCTTATTAATCATGAAATACAACAACCTTGTCAAAGGTGACTCGATAACTAAGTAAAAACGTTCCTACTCCACTTACGAGTTAGCACGCGGCACTTGAGCTGAGAAACTTCACAAGCGCCGCCACGTTTAGCCGAGATTAACTGACGCTTTGGTTGGCTATGGAGACCACTGGTTGCTGGTTATTGGCGGAGATGACCGTGGAGCCGGGAGGTATTTTTTGGGGCACCATGCCGTCGATGTGCCGGTATTTCTTGAGCCGCGTCCACTGTCCGTTGTTGTAGTTCATTTGGAAGTGCATCTCTGAGAGCATGGTGAGGTAGGTGTCGTCTGATTGTAGAACGTTCTCGATGTTTTCTGAGAGCTTTATCGTCACTATGTTGCCAAGGTTTGGACAGGGATTATCTGCAATAGACAATACGTCACATTTCAAATGTAGAAGTAACGACACGTTGGCCTAGTTGGCAGTGACCCTGCCTCTGAAACCAGCGGTCTGGGGTCAAATCCAGGAATATTTGTTCCTGAATTTTGGATGTTTCCTATGCATTTTTCTATACAGGGTGTTCGGCAGAAGGGTCAACAAACTTCAGGTCATACTCATCAATTTATATTATGGCACCAACATCCAAATTGCGAAAAATACCAGCTGTTCCATACAAACTTTGAGAGCTAAACAGCCGAAATGTATGGAACAGCTGTTTTTTTGCTATTAACGGATAAGATGGTGGTAGCGATCCGGACACGGTCCTACCACCACTAAAAAACAAATTTTCTCACTTGTCGCTCAGTGCGTCTCTATAGTAACAGACTAGATAGAAAGGGAGATTCGAGTGACGCACAGGTTGCGGACATGTCTAGCCCTCCTAGTGCTTTTTAGTTGTAAGCCATGTGGTAAATATCACCAGCTAACTCGTATGCTTCTTACACCTAAGTTGTGTTTTACAAGGCAAAGGTAAAAAACAATGCGTGTGTGTGTGATGGTAGATGTGGTTCGCCTTGTTTACGCATAATCACGGTTGTCCGAATGTATGATTTCGCATAATCGTTATTTTACTGACTGTCTTTGACTTTTCTGAAAAGTTATAAAACAAACATAACCTAACCTACCCTATTGTACTAGGATTAAACAAAACATGGGAGAAAAAAAATTGGCCTTATTATACATTTAGCATAAAACTAGTAGACACTTTATTGTACAGAACACAGAAATTTAAATGCAATATATACAGAATAGGAACGTAAAAAGACGAACTTCTTCCCTTTAAAGGATCCTTTTCAGCTAACCTTTGGGTGATTGATGAAAATAAGAAAGCAAAAAATGGCAACCAGTAGACATGAGTACAAAACAAAGTTTCGGCGTAATAGAGCCCATATATGTATAATTAGACGGTAATAATAGTAGTTTAACAAAACGGGGTAATAATGGATTTTAATACGGCTTTACTGCCCTGTCAGGGCAGTTATGAATTTCCATTAAATATTACTACCCTGATTTTTCAGAAGGTTTAATGAAAGGCTTTCTCGCTTTTTATTAGGGTAGTAATTACTTACTAACAAAGTTTAGTATAAAATTATTATTTTTGTTTCTTTACCTCTAGAGCCGGCCATGAAGCCGAGTATGAGCGCCTTCTCCGGCCGAGTGACGCGGTTGGCGTTCCGGAACATGTCTTGCGCCTCAAGCATTTGCTCGCGCTGCAACACAAACGTTACATTTCAATTACATACATAAATAACACCACACCTTCATTCCAAAGAGACTTGTTGATAATTCTTAAACCACATTTTGCACAATCAGGCCAGGAAGTTTACCAGTGTATTAGTGACAGGTTGCAAGCCCATCGCCTAACAGTACTACAAGCCTTTATTCCCTTAATCGCCTCTTACGACATCCACGGGAAGACATGGAGTGGCACTATTCTAACCCGGCAACCAAACACATCACAATTATTTTCTTTCATATTGCATTACACGATTCACAACATACTAGTTGCTCGCAACTCCGCCCGCATAGAAGTCGTTTATCGCTGTTCTTTAGGGAGCTATAAATTTTCCGGGATTAAATGATAGGATTGAAATTGGTCGAGAGGTTTAGGAGTGAAAGCTCTACCAATAACCAATAATAGCTCAAAATACAGACGCGCAACGTGTGGATCATGCGGATTGATTCCTGCGCTTCGAAAATTTGACATAAGTATACAAACATCGATACATCGGTAAGGTATATCAGTTGTTTTACTGTATCTCAAACAAAACTTCTGTGGTAAATGCAACCTTATTGTCAAACAAAAATAGGATTGAATCTGCTTTGGCTATTAAATTTGAGATACTGCCTATTGGCTACGGAGTTAGAATAGATCTGGGGGGTTATAATGAGCTAGCTTTGCAGTTACATTTTACGGTGAGTGTAAAGGACTGAGCTATGGCAGTAAACAGAACTGCATAGATATGTTAACACACAAGAACCCCGGGTGGAGCACGTGGTGTATATTTGGTACCTATCCTATAAAGTCCTAAAAGGTGGCTGTTTAATGTAAAAATGTTTTTAGAAGTTAGTTGGAATTAAAGTCTCAAAGAAACCACACGTTGTTTCTGTTACCGCTGCTCCATCATACAGAATTGAACCTTAAAGCTACAAACATATGGTCCTAAATCGAACCGGATAAGTAGCTGGAGCGGCGAGATGGCCCGGCCGGCGAGAACAAAAGGGATCGCATTCCTTAGATAACGCTCGGACTTGTTTACATCGATCGTGCAGTTAAAATGAACACCAAGTTATTACGCGAATAAAATATTGTCTACAAGTGTTGTAAATGGATTATTAAAGTGATTGTTGACTATGTTTCGGAAGTGAAAACAAAAGAGTTAAAAATGTTAATAAGGACTTGGTTTTGTTACTACAATGGCGCAAACACAAACTGCAGAACAAACTGAATATTTAAATACATTAGAAGACGTGGCTCGTACGATACAACAGGCGCAAGTTAACATAAAAAAGTGTCCCAAAGAAAGACTTACAGAGGGTTACATTAAAACAAGATTAAGAACTATTGATGAATATTGGAATATGTTTAAAGAAGCACATAATAGCCTCTGTAAGTGCACGCCGCGAGAACAAAAGGGACTTATGCCGTATTTCCTCAAAGAAGATTTTTACAAAGTGGAAGAACTTTACATTTGCCTTCAAGCAGATTTAACTGACTACTTATTGAAGTACGAGTCACTGAAACAAGGAAAGGATGTTTGCGACATGTCAACATTTTCACAAGAAAGCCAATTGCCGTTTGTTAATTTACCACGAATACAATTGCCCACGTTCACGGGAAGATACGACGAGTGGCCAACCTATCAAGACCTGTGCACAACACCAAGCTTACAAATGTACAAAAATTACACTATTTGAAGACTAGTGTGTCCGGTGAAGCCGAAATATTATTGCGACATATTCAAATAACAGAAAATAATTATAGTAAAGCATGGGAATCACTTCGAGAGCGGTTCGGCAACAAAAAGATGATTGTGAACTCAGTATTAAAAAGATTATTCGGGCAAAGAAAAATTATTGCCCAGTCGGCAAGCCAGGTCAAAACCATACTCGACACTACAGTGGAATGTATTAACAACCTTAATAATTTAGAAATAAAAACCGAAACGTGGGATCCGGTAATAATATTTTTAGTTACACAAAGATTAGACACAGAGTCACTTAAGGACTGGGAACAATGCGCGCAAAAGAAAAATAGTGATGAATTATCTAAATGGGAAGATTTAAGAAAGTTTCTAGAAGCCAGGTTTCGTACGCTAGAATTAGTTGCGCCAGCAACGGTACCGTCCAGAGACAAACCGCAAACACACAAATCATTTTACATTGCGGCTGAAGACAGTGAAGACAACTCCTATCAGTGTGCACATGCCAGCGTGACATCCCACCAGTCTTGTACTTACTGTAAGGGTGATCATTACATTTTTAACTGCAAAGAATTTACTAAATTGACCATAGAACACAGACAAGATTTTGTGAAAAATAACCGATTGTGTTTCAATTGTCTTGTGCCATTCCACAGCGTTATCAGATGTAGACAAAAAACTTCGTGCCGTGTTTGCGGAAAACGACACCATTCTCTGTTACATCAAAGTAGAGAACCAACTCAAGAAAAAGGGACATCACAACCAAAACAACAACTAGAACAACAACCAGAACAACAACTAGAACAAAAGGTCGTATCTGCACACTTCTCACGAGAACAACCCGGTCACGAAGTACTACTAGCTACGGCACAAGTAACAGTTAAGTCAAGTGATGGAGATACACACATACTTCGTGCTTTGATTGACCAGGGATCAGAGGCTTCTTTCATATCAGAGAGAGTAGTCCAATTATTGGGCTTGAGAAGAACCAACATCAGGGGAGTAGTCTCTGGAGTAGGAGAAGATACACAAATAGAGATCAAACACTTAATTGACCTTACCATTTGTTTCGATAGCAATAAGGTTTCGATTCGGTTGAAATGTAATAAAACTATTTTTAACGAGTGGTCACAGCGACTGTTTATTTGCAACTAACTAACATTAAAACATTACTGTCCTTATGCTAATAAAAGGCATGTGTGCGTGATCTCTAAGATCTATAACATACAAAATCTACTCCGGGCACTTCGCGGACAGAAATACAGCGTTAAAATATGAACTAATAAAGATTGCATAGACTAAAAGAAGTAAACAACTATTATTCTAAACATGCAGCCCACCAAAAAATACATTTTTTTATTACAGAGGTCATCAGCTAAGAAAGCTGCTAAGTCGGGCTTACTATAAATCAGTTGCTGATGTAGGTACCTAAATAATAAGGTTCTTACTATTTTACGAAACATAAAGAGTAAGAACTATAACTATATCTACTTCCACTAAACACATTCTCGCAATATATTGTCGGCTTAAATAGGAGCAAGCATAATCAGGAATAAAATTCTATTTACCAAATATTATAGGAAAATATCCTCTCAACTCTCGCACACAAACATACATTGCCGTTCAAGTCTTAAACAAGAAATTAATAAAAATTTCAGTAAAGAATTGTAAACAATCGATACAGGGTATTATTATTCTATCATGCAATCATGCATTAAAATAATCAGTCCGTGTTCGTATTGACCGGCATCTCACACAACTTTGAAACTGACCGTTTAGTGACAGTACCACGACACCGCACACTGTACACACGGGTGACGCCGTCCTCGCCGGGGTGCTTCGTCACGACGCGACCCAGCGACCACTTTCCAGGCGGCAGCTGTTCGTCCTTCAGCAACACGATATCCCCTATGTCGTATTCCTTGACGCGTTTTAGCCACTTTGGTCTCTCTTGGAGTCTAGACAGATATTCGTCTTGCCACCTGTGCCAGAAATCTCTTACAAGTTTTTGAGTGTGTTGCCAGCGTGACAATCTGTTTGTGGTGATTTCACGTAAATCGGGACTCGGGATAGTGACCGGTGCTTCTCCAATCAGAAAATGCCCGGGTGTCAATGGTTCAACGTCGGTCGCCGAAGCATCAAGAGGAATCAGAGGCCGAGAATTCAAGCATGCCTCGATTTCACATAACGTGGTGGTCATTTCTTCAAATGTCAAGGCTGAAGTTAATACTCTTTTCAGGTGATACTTGATGGATTTGACACCCGCTTCCCAAAGACCTCCGAAGTTAGGGCTATACGGCGGAATAAAGTGCCATTGAGTTCCTTCTCCCACTAGCGTGTCAGCAAGACGACCGGGTAGTTGTAGATTCGCCGTGGTCCAGGCTGCTGCTAACTCTTTATTTGCTGCTATGAAGTTGCGTCCCTGGTCACTCCACAAATGCGTGCATCTACCTCTTCGAGCAACAAAGCGATGGAAAGCTCCAATAAAGGATTCTGAGCTAAGGTCGCCCACTAGTTCAAGGTGAACGCATTTGACGGCCATACATATAAAAATAGCAATATATGCTTTATTTGATTTAGTTCCTCTTCCTCGAGACATTAGAACTTGCAAGGGACCCGCAAAATCGACTCCGCTGTGCAAAAACGGTCTGGCCTCTGTTATGCGAACCTTTGGTAAGTCACCCATAATCTGATTTCTTGATACGGCCCGCTGTCTTGCACAAATGAGGCATTTGTGGATGTACGCTTTTATTACACTCTTTGCTTTAATAATCCAGTACTTTGCTCTCAAGTAACTCAGCATTAGCGGCAGATTTCCATGAAGGGTTTTCTTATGGGCGTGAGCCGTTAATAGTGAGGTCAGCCCATTCCGAGTGCCGAGAATTATCGGATGTTTCTTCTCCTCCGGTAAATCAGACTTATTTAATCTTCCGCCCACCCTAAGGACATTTTGTTCGTCAAGGTAAGGATTTAATAACTTGAGATCACTGTTTTTCTTTACATATTCCCCTTTCTTCAATCGGTCTATCTCCGTACCATATTCTCTAGCTTGAACGATTTTCACACATCTTAATAAAGCATCTTCTAATTCTATGGTAGTTATATCCGTATTAAGGGCTTCTGGAGATTTTTTACTATTAATAAATCGTAAGGTGTACACGATTGTAGTCAACAACTCAGGTAATGTATCGAAATTTTCAAATTTAATCCCACTTGTTTCTTTTTCTAGCATTAAGTTTACTTGTAATGTTTTCTTTTTTTCTAACTCTGTTTGCTTTCTTTCAGGTCTTTTGTAAGGAATATCATCAGTTTGTAGCCACTTTGGGCCCTTCCACCAGATATCATGATGTACCAGTGATTGTAGGGATGTACCCCGGCTTGCTACGTCAGCTGGGTTGTCTTCGGAGGCCACATGATACCACCTTTGATTACCGATGTTATCTAAGATCTCTACTACTCGGTTACTTACAAATACATTCCATCTTCCAGGATCTCCAAAAAGCCATGACAGAACTACGGACGAATCCGTCCAAGCATATATTTGACAGTTAGGTATTTTCATAGCTTCGCCAACTTGTTTCAGCAGCCTTGATAACAGAACAGCTGCACACAGCTCCAGTCGTGGAAGAGATACAGGTTTAACTGGGGCAACACGCGTCTTAGCTGCTATCATCTCCGTTTTGAACACTCTTTCGTCCACTTTTACTCTTATATAAGCCACCGCTCCATATGCTTTCGTGGAAGCATCGCTAAACCCATGAATAGTAGCTGTGGGGATATTGTGCTCATCCGTATTTAACCATCTCGTTATCCTTACTTCATTTAGAAAGTGTAAGCTATGGTGTATATTTGTCCATTCCCTTTCCACGTCAGAACCCACTTCTTCATCCCATCCAACACCCTGAAGCCATAACGTTTGCATCAATATTTTGGCAGGTAATATCGCAGGTGCTAGCCATCCAAGAGGGTCGAATAATTTTTGAATCTGGGCTAAAATCTTGCGTTTGGTGATTGTTGCAGGAATAGCAGGGAAGTCTAGTGTGTAACGAAATACGTCTTCGCCCACGTCCCAAGATAATCCCAGAGCTTGAACTGTGCCATCCAACTTAATTTTGATGCTCACTCGAGAACTTCTTTGCTTGGGTTCTATTTGTTGCAAAAACTTCAGATCGTTGGACGTCCATTTTTGTAATACAAAACCTCCCCTTTTTAATATAGCTTGTATTTCCTTTGCCTTTATGATTGCATCGTCGGTCGTATCACATCCAGACATCAGATCGTCCATATAGAAATCTTCTTTGATGATTTGCGCAGCTGTAAGATGATTCCTGCCTTCATTTTCTGCTATCTTATGAAGAGTTTTTACCGCCAAGTAAGGTGCAGAGGCTGTGCCGAAGGTAACTCGTAGAATGCGATAGTCTTTAATTTCTTCGCCTGGATTGTTGCGCCATAGCAGGCGCTGATAATCAGTGTCTCGTGGCGTTACCAATATCTGACGGTACATTTTTTCGATGTCAGCCACAAAGCAAACCCTTTTCATTCTCCAGCGCATGATAATATTTCTCAAGTCTTCTTGTAATTGAGGCCCCACTAACAAATCGTCGTTGAGTGATTTGTGGTTAGATCCTTTAGCTGAAGCGTCAAATACAACTCGTACTTTAGTTGTCTCTTTCTCTTCCTTTATTACGGCATGGTGAGGTAAGTAGACCGCAGGAACATTTAATTCGTCTTTGGGAACTTCTTCCATATGATTCATATTTATATATTCACATATCACCTTAGAATATTCTTTCTTCAAGCCAGGCTTCTTCTCAAAACGACGTTCCAACTGATTAAGCCTCTTCAACGCTATAAGTCTAGTTTCACCCTGCGTTGCTTGAGGTGGTTCAGTTTTCATAGGTAATTTAACGATATATCTCCCTTCATCTGTCCTGGAGTGCGTGATTTCATACATTTCTTCACAGGCTCGTTCGTCAGCGGTTTGGGTTCGATGACGAGGCCCTTCTAATTCCCACAGGTTCTTTAACATATTGTCCAGGTCCAGATGGTGATGCATTGTTACCAATGCTTCTTTTTGTCTTGGTTGCTCTTCATATACGCTTCCGAATAGAATCCATCCCAGGCTGGTTGATTGAGCGCATGGGGACCCTGGTGGACCCTTGATTATTTGATCTTTCAAGATATGCGCGCAAACCTCTACTCCCAGTAGCATATCTATTCTCCCTGGCCGATCAAAATTAGGATCCGCCAGGACAAGGCCCCTTAAATGTGACCAAGTGCTCGAACCTTCAATTACTGGTAATGGGTTGGATGGCAGTAATGTTGTTAGGTGCGTAGGCATGACGTACATCTTAACATTGAGGTTGAAATTATTATCACATCTTGAAAGCACCTCCAACTGCACTGAGTGACTAACAGTGGCTTCGGTGCCACCAACGCCGGTAATTTTGCCATTTACCGGTGCTCTTTTGACCTTGAATAGTTGAGTTGCCCTTTCACTGATAAATGTCGCCTGTGACCCTTGATCTACCAACGCTCGCAGCAGTGTCACGTGACCGTAGGTATCTCTTACAGGTACCAACGCCGTAGCCAATAAAGCTGTAGACTTCTTTGCTACGAAGTTTACCACCACTTCCTCTTCGGTTTTCTCATCATCAACCCTTTGGATCTCTTCTACATTTGTGTGAGCAGCAACATCTGGTGATTGTTTACCATACTCAGACTCAGAGGTTTCCCTTTTCCAATTGGCTTGATGCAATAGTGAATGATGCCTGCGATGACAAACCCTACAGGAGTCCCGTTGTTTGCAGAACTGTACAAGATGACCTGGCAGTAGGCAGTTGTAGCATAATCTCTGGGTTTTCACAAAATCACTTCTCTCAGCTGGACTCAATTTCCCAAATTGTTTGCAATGGCACAATGCGTGAAGATCTTGGCAGAAGTTGCAGAGCTTTTCTCCCGTAGTAATTACATGAAATGATCTTTCCTTAGTTAACCTTGGGGCGGACGATGATGCTGACGTTAGCTCCAGGTTGTGTATTCTATCTTCAAAGAACTTGAATAGCTCTTCTAAGGTAGGTAAGTCTCCGTCACACTCTTTACTTACGTAGTCTTCCCATTGTTTGTGATATTCGGGATCCACTCTTTGCATTGCTAAAAATATAAGCACTGGGTCCCAGGTTTCAGTCTCGATCGCCAAACCTTGCAGTCCATGCAAACATTCTTTCATGTTATCAATGAACAGTTTTAGTTGAATAGAGGATTGACCTTGAACCCGTTTTGTGGATAAAAGCCTTTTAAGAATCGCGTTTACAATAAGACGTTTATGATTGTACCGCTTTTTCAAGGTGTCCCAAGCTGGCGCATAATTCTTTTCTATGACTTGGTAATGTTTTAAAGTCATGCTAGCTTCGCCTGTTAAACAAGACTTAAGGTAATGAAAACGTTGTACGTCACTTAACGATTTGTTGTTGTGAATTATTGACGTAAATATATCTTCAAAGGCTTGCCACTCTTCATAAACGCCAGAAAAACGCGGTAATTCTATTTTAGGTAGCTTTACTTCAGCTGTTATCTTATTTTCTCGACTCATCGAAGCATCAAGCGACAAGGATGGCAAATTAGTAGATGTATTTAGTTCGCGTAAATCCTGCAGAATAGTTTTTGTATCCAAGTAAGTTTCTTCACATTGTTCATAGTAATTTTGAGCAAAATATAACAAACTTGCCCTTTGTTCTTTGTTTGTAATCTGCCTTAAAACCGTATTTAATCTTTTAAAAGATTCCCAATATTCATCCATGTATTGCAGGCGCACCTTTACGTAACCAAGTGTTAACCTCTCTTTAGGACATTTTTTTAAATTCACTCCTACTTTCTTAATGCAGTTATAAGTTTCTTCTAATTGCACTGTAACATCTTCTATTGTTGGGGCAGCCATGATTGTGCAGCTCACGTACGTTATAAGTCCAAAAACACCAGAAATATTCACCAAATAATGTTAATTGCACGATATTATTTTTTAATTCGAACAGTTAGCAGGTAAACACGATTACGTAACACTCGCTCAGGTACACGGGCGCTCACCGGCCGGTGTTATTTTTCTTGTTCCATCTTGGTTCGATTAAGGACCATGTTTCGATAGCAATAAGGTTTCGATTCGGTTGAAATGTAATAAAACTATTTTTAACGAGTGGTCACAGCGACTGTTTATTTGCAACTAACTAACATTAAAACATTACTGTCCTTATGCTAATAAAAGGCATGTGTGCGTGATCTCTAAGATCTATAACATACAAAATCTACTCCGGGCACTTCGCGGACAGAAATACAGCGTTAAAATATGAACTAATAAAGATTGCATAGACTAAAAGAAGTAAACAACTATTATTCTAAACACCATTACATCGCATTACTGTACAAATTATGAAATTCGAGTGAGCGCTTATGTTTTGAAGACTATATCTACACGCTTACCCTCGAAACAGATCGCGATGGATTTGTCAGAGCTTCAAACTTTAGAATTGGCTGATCCTACTTATCACACACCGGGTAAGATTGACATCTTACTTGGCGCAGACGTATTTTGCAAAATAATTGAAGATGGATTAGTCAAAATGGCTGATGGTATAGTGGCTCAGAAAACAAAATTGGGGTGAATTCTTTCGGGTCAAAGAGAAAAATCAAAGGATAGTGAACAACACAATGTTATTGCACTTCATATCACGAACGTAGTTAAAGAAGACAATGATATGTTGAGAAGGTTCTGGGAAATAGAGACCGACATATACAAGAAGAAAAAAATACTTACAAAAGAAGAAGAAGACTGTGAAGAGATATACAAAAATACTACTAAAAAGAATGCGAGTGGTAGATATGTGGTCCATCTGCCATTGAAACGAAGTATAAAAGAAACGGTTGACTTATGCGGAGAAACGAAACAACAAGCTATAAATAGATTTAAACAACTAGAGAAGAAATTTGAAAGGTCTGAAAAGCTAAAGGAAGAGTATACTAAAGTAATCAACGAGTACAAGGAAATGGGACACTTACAAAGATCACAGCCTCAAAACTGCACTGAATCTATTTACCTGCCTCATCTAGCTGTGATTCGGGAAGACAAAGAAACTAGTAAAGTGAGAGTTGTCTATGACGCTTCTGCAAAAGGATCAAATGATTACTCGCTTAATGATGCTATGATGGTAGGACCCGTTTTACAGCCGGACCTTCGAAGTCTTATTGTAGCTTGGAGACAACATATGATATGCGTAGTGGGAGATATTGTAAAAATGTACAGGATGATAAATATGACACCAGATCACACGAATTTACAACGCATCGTATGGCGAGACAACCCCGACGAAGAGTTGACAAGCTACAATCTGACAACTGTAACCTTTGGTACAGCTGCAGCTCCTT